>JAXQGP010000685.1:0-11622 GCA_037040125.1 Kazachstania sp. M6911
TAGATTAATTTCATTAATCTAACACACATTAATAATAAATTCTTCTATAATGTTCTATAACATTCTAGATGTATAATAAGTTTTAACACCAAAACTATTTTTAGATAAAACGTTCTTTTCTTTTCTTGATTTGTTCTTGACTTGTATTGTTTTGGAACATTCTTCAATGTTCTAGTCATTTTCTACGTCGTGAACTTCAGTATCAAATACAACTTTTTCACATATTATCAGGTCCCTTGGCCCAGTTGGTTAAGGCGTGGTGCTAATAACGCCAAGATCAGCGGTTCGATCCCGCTAGGGACCATTTAATTTTTTGAATTTTTTTACTATTTATAAATGTTGGTTCGAACCCAGCGCGCGGCATTTATGAAAGTTCTGCATGCACCGTATAATCTATTTCTAGTATTGTACTGTATCATTTGTAACAGTTGTTCTATTTCACTTTCACTCATTATTGACCAAATCTTCGAGTTGAAAATTCTATTACTTTTAATAAGTTCAAAATGTTATAATAATTGCACATCTCATTTAAAGAGAACTCCACGGAAGGTTACATAGAATGTAATACATCTTTGAGTAAAAAGACAAATTACAAATTAATCGGAATTACAAACACTAATTATTTTTTGATAAGATAAGAATTAGGGGTACATTGGATAATTAATAAACATTTTTTTATTTTATTTTGTTACTTTTCCTCGAGCCACAAAATTTGTCTCAAATAGAAATAAGGATGAAGATTAGTTGCGTCTCGATTATGTAGAGGAAATTATAATTGTTTATTTGAATCGAGTTCTGCATATTTATAATTCTTAATTTTAATCTTAAAAGGAATTAAACGTATTGTGACTGTGACATCATTGTTAAATCATACATAATGTACATCATCGATGCGTAGCATAATTTTTTTTTTTTTTGCTATTGTTTCGCTTCGAATTTCCCATAATTGCACATGAAGGAAATGAAAATGTCACAAACATAAATGTGCGTTGTATTAACCACAGTAAATTCTGTTAACTCCGCTTCTGTAAAGGAAATTATTAAATTCGACAAACTGGGGTAGCTAGATTTATCGAACGAAAGAGGATTATCCGATATTGCAGCCGTGTTACCACTAGATACAATATTTCACTGGAATATTATTAACAATAGATTAAAAACATGTAACCCCTAAATCTTTTTAACGAGAAAAAAAAGTGTGAAAGCCACACCTATTGTCTTTTTATTTTGTTATCGATTCGAGACTTCACAAATATATTAAGTTTCTTTATCCGAAGCAATATAAATGCGAAGAGCATTTCTGGAGTGATGTCAATAATTTATTCGTTGATTTCGATGGCATTTCTATTCCTTTTCCACTTTGTTTTTCCTTTTGAGGGTTATCTGAAAAAGGAATAATTAACCGAAATAATAACAATTAGTTTTTACCAATAACAAAGAATAAAATTTGTTAATTTCCTTCGAGATTAAATCATTACTTCGTACGGCTACACTCAAACGTCCCTACAAAAACAAATAAATTTCACATTTTTCAATTCAAGCCAAGCGAAGTAATATTTTTTTTGTTTCTATTGTTTTTATGATCTACACAGATTTCTTATCATTAAATTTTTTTTAGACATATTTTATTAGTTTCTTAAATATATAATATGTGAAAATATTATTTTATTATTAATCTTTATTAATGAAAAGTATGACCTGAAAGAGACATATGAGAAACCTAACAAGGACAAAAATGGCCACGTTTTATGTCTGAAATAAGAGTGAATTGATACTTACATTTACACCTTTTTTCAAGATACTATTACTTGCTATATGTGTCGATTCTTCTGTAGGGAATTTTTAATAACTTATTACGTTGTAGATTTATTTTTCTGTTGTTTAACTTTTTGTAATGAAACATATCTGTCTATCCATATGTAACCACTTTTCATAAACAAAATCAATTAATTAAGTAAGTAATTGTTACAAATTGCATTTCCCTAATTTACATGTATATCCGGAGTTTATCATTATTTCCTCACAGTTAACAAGATACTGCTCTTCTTTCTTAGTTCACTAATTAATTATCTTCTTCTTTGCTGGCTTTCTAGGCCCCACTTTCTTAACATCTCAACAAATTTTTTAGGGACACACAGTCGCCAACGTATGCATGTAAACCGTACTGTAACTGCCGCAGAAGGGATGAAACAAATATTTATGTCGTTTAATGACGACAGATATTTATTTATAGCAGCGCAGAAAAAAAGAAGGAAAAAAAAAGAAGTGACGTAAAACCATTGGAGACAGAGACATAAAAACGATGCAGAAACAAACAAAATAAAGGTAATACGTATTTAATACTAGTAACTTTTGTCACCATCGACAAAGGGATCTTAACGGATAAACTGAACATTAAAAGCAAAAAACACACACAAAAAAAAGTCGCTTTTAGTTTCCCTAAAGGAAACGTCAGGAAGGTTTTCTAGACCTCCTTATTTTATTTAACAATACACCAATCTTAAGGTAATTTCAAGTTTCTTCAATACCTTTTGAAGAAATAAACTTCTTTATTTGCAGAATGTAAGGAACAGTTCTTTTTCCTAATTTAGTTTCTGGTATTTGATATTTCCCGTCTTCTAGCCAAAAAGAAACAATCCCACATTTTAGTGTCCCCTAAAACAATATATACACCTATATTCATAACGACTACCATTCTACTAGCATTTTATAGGTAGTTGTAAGAAACAATTTTAAAGTTTTTACTTCTTTAATTTGTTACTCAAACAAAGTTATTTTAAAAAAATATGTCAGAAATGACCGTACAATAAGGAACAATCTGTTAATATTTTTTTTTATTTTAGTTAAATTTTAGTTAAATTTTAACAGAAGATCTTGGGTAGTTTCTTTTTTTCCCTGCTCTGCCCTGTTCTTTTGTGAGACTTTCATGCCATCTGCTTCTTCTTCTTTTTATGTATGTATATGTACTCCAATTTATTGACAATTGACACAGGGAAATATGCAATAATATCTGTTTTGGTAAATATGGCTGTTACACAAAATAATAATGATATAATAACGTTACGATAGGTATTTATTTATTAGTTAAATAAAGGGTTATTTGACAGCAATAAGAAAAAACAAAAAAGAAAGAACGATTAAACAATTACATATTACGTACATATTTACAAAAACTAAAAACTGAATCTCAGATATATAAATATAAATATAAATATAAAAGGGTAAAAAACTAGAACTAAAGGGAAGGTAAAGATTAAGAATAAGAAAGTAAATAAGTATTATCCCTTAATACAGACATACTTTTGATTCGAATTAAGACACGTTTTCATTATTATTTTTTTAAAAGAACTACAACAATTTAATAGTTCAAATATATATTATATTACATTACCTTTATTTGAATTAATAAATTTTACTTTATTTTTTCAATTTAAGGGATTAATTAAACCAAGAAAGTGGGTAAAATATATTATAATTTTCAATTATATAAAGGACTAGCCCTTAACTAAATTATTTGACAAACTTATTAGATCTTTTCAATCAAAACTTTATTATTTTTTTTTTTTTACGAAATTTCAAATATACCAAGATCTTACAGTTTGTTTCTTTTCAAATAATACAGAATTCTCAAATCGACAATTATAATCTATTATCACTCAACTAACTATCAATTATGGAGGAAAAACTTACAAAATATCCAATATTTAATATTGATATTAATAATATTAAATTATCAAATTCTCCACAAGATGATTATCAAAGATTATTTTTTGCAACATTATTTGAAAAATTTTATCAAAATTCTTCTAATTCAAATTTATCATTAAACGATTTATTTAATCAACAATTAAGATTTAAACCAAATATTTATAAATCTTCGTTAGCTAAAAATTTTGAATGTCCAGAATATTTAACAGAAATTGCACATATTAATTATTTAAAACAGAAAAATATTAATAAAAAAAATGAAGAAATTGCAAATGCTGAAAAATTAGCTGCTATATTATTAAAGGATCCAAATTATAAACAGAAACCACAAAAGAGGAAATCAATTATTAAAAAGGATAAAGGTAATGAAAATTTAAAATGTTTTGAATATAAATTACCTGATTTAAAAATTTATTTAAATGATTCAAGTAATGAATATATTAATAAAAAAACAGATGATATTATAGCAACTAATATCACACCTGAACATAAATTTGAAATTACTGAAGAAACTTTAAATAAAATTCCTAATGTTATTCGTGAAAATTTAGGTATAAATGACGTTAATTGTAAAAGACGTTTATTAGATGCTAATGTTGCTTATGATAATAATCCATTACCTAAGAGTGATCCCGGTACTGGTGCTACTACTAACGACGATAATAACTCACATGAAAGTTCAGTAACTACTGAAGATGGTAATATAGTTGTTAATACATTAACTAAAAATCAACAATTTAAAGTTACTAAAATTTATCATAATGATGCTTCAAATAATAAATTAATTAGTAAAAATAATACTGTGTTATGGGAACATGATACAGGGTTTGTATTTTTAACAGGTATTTGGAGACTTTATCAAGATATTATTAGGGGTTTAATTCTTTGTCAAAGACGTGATGCTTCAAAGGAAGAAAATATTGCTATAAGAGATAAATGTATTCGTGAATATGATTACATTTCTTCTTTTGCATTTTATGAATCTATAAGCCTAGATGCTAATGATTCTTCATTTATTAAGAATTATTTCAAAGATCAAGATCAAAATGGTAGAACAAGAAAGAGACGTTCAATTAATAATCAAAATAGTAGCTATCTAGCTAATATTGGTATTCATGGTAGTCGTCAACAGAAAAATTCTAATTCTAATAATGGTAATGGTAATACTGCTACTACTACAAACGATATTAGTTATTCTGATTTACACTGGAATGAAATATCTGATGAATTATGTGAAATGGTTCGTAATGATTTTAAAGATCACCTAATTAATGAACAACATATTCCGATTGATCATATTAATGTTGATGGTAAAAATATTAATGATCTAGGTAAAAGAATTCGTGGTGGGTTCATAAAGATTCAAGGTACTTGGCAACCAATGAGAGTAGCAAAAAGAATGTGTTACAGATTTTGTTACCCAATTAGATATTTATTAGTCCCAGTCTTTGGTCCTGATTTTGTCGAAGAATGTGAAAAATGGTATAAAGCTATTGAACAACAAGCTAAATTAATGATGGATGAAAGGAAAAGAACTGGATTAATGGGTCCTTTACGTTCAAAAAGATCTGGAAGAAGAAATTCTCCAAAGACTTCAAATACTTCATCTCCAAAGACTAAAAGGAAGATATCAATTACTGCTGATATCGAACCTACAAAGAAGAAACCAACATTAAGAAATCCTTTCGCTGAAAATGGTGCTATTGTAACTCCACCTGAAGAGATTATTAGTCCAGAAACCACTTCACAAGGTAGCCCAGGGTCTATTGTTGATAAAAATAATTTACCAAAGGTTTACATCTCAAGTACACGACAAAGAGGTTCTCAATCATTGCCTTCTATAAAGGGAATTATGGCTAGTATACCAGATTACCCTCCTCACATTAGTCATATTGCACCTGGACAATTTTCTGTTCGTGGTAGAAATTCTGTACCAAATGTTCATTTTGCACCGTATGATCATGTTACATACTATCAAGCTCAACCAATTGGTCCGCTAACAGTAAATCCTCAACAAGCAAATTATTTACCACCACCTTTAGATCAAAGTGCAATGGTTGATCCAGGAAGAAGGTTATCTTTTGAAAATATTAGAACTCCATTACCTACTGATAGGTATAATCTAAATAAACCAACTATAACCCCACATGCTAATGGTAGAAATAGTGGTAGAAATAGCTATCATGCTAGTTCTTTAACTACTCCAAAGACCCCAGATGTTAATATCCTATCAGCTGCAACTAACCTTTATAATACTGGAGGTCACAGATATGCCTATCCACCAACGGTGAGAGTTACCCAACATGATCAGAATAGAATGTATGATTTTGCGCCAAATACACATATTTCTTATATCGGAACACCAAAATTATCTAATATTTCTCGTACTGTTCCAAATAGTGCGGATCAAGGTAATACTAGTTCAATTCCTCGTAGTTACAACGGTGCACAGTTACCAAGATTAGTTCAACCTTATCCAAATGGTCAGCAATATCAAAATACATCATATGCTCCTCACGGACAAGTTCAACCACAATTTCAGCCACCACAATTGAGAGTTTCACCATCGCAACAACAGCAACAGCAGTATCAGCAACAACAACAGCAGCAGCAACATGCTCAACTACCACAGATTCAAATGGCTCGCTATTATCAACAGGTACCACAATATCAACAAGTACCTCCACAACCTCAACCACAACAAAATCAAGGTCCACAACAACAGCAACAACATCCACAATATGGACAATATTACCATTATTTACAGACTAATCATATGAAATTCCAGCAGCAGTAACTACAACTTTCGATTGTACTTCTATAGTCAATCACAACATTTTTAATATTCATTGACGTTCACTTTTTTTCTTTTCTATTTTAATTCTAATAATATTCACATCCTTTTAAAGACTTTTATTCCAACTTTAATACTGTATAATATCATTTGTTAATAATATTCCCATAAACATTCATAATTAATATATAATAATCATAACATAAATAAATTTTTATCACTACTAATTTTTAATTATTAATACGATAATATTCCTTTAGAGAATGAATTCACATTTGAAAGATATTACCTTATTATCATTCAAATTTGTTATTCTCTTATATGTTGTCTATCTTAATCCAGCTTGCGTAGAGAAAATGTCTTAACAAGTTTTGTATGGCGAAAATTTTTAGTATGCATACAAAACTAATCTAGGAACTTTACAAGAGAGCTCATCGATCTTCGCATTCCACAAACATTCAGAACTTAAAGGTAGTATATATACTTATTTAGGATACTATCTCACGTACAACAGCAATAAATTGTAACTTCAAAAATGGCTGGGTATCAATTGATCAATAATGTTAATTTCGGCAATAACAACTGGTGTATGGGATTACAACCACTATATCAACATGGTCTTTTAACTTCATTAAGTAACGGTGATATACATCTGTTAGATTGGAAAACTAATCAATCAGTAACGAAAATTACAAGTGGTAATGTACCAATTAACAAACTGAAAGTTATCAATAGCGATTTCTATAATGAATCCTTATTTGCAACTGCATCATTGGAAGCTGTAAAGATATTTGATATCAGAAGTAAAGATCAAATAGCTTCTATAAATAATGACAAGGGATCACCTTTCTTATCATTGGATTCAAGAGATGGCAGACTAGCTTGTGGTACGGAGTTAAGTGGGGTCGATGCAGAGTTATACATATATGACGTTAGAGATTTTACTAATCCAATAAGAGCACTTGTGGATTCTCATCATGATGATATTACTGATATCAAATTTCATCCATCAGATAAAAATTTATTATTGAGTGGTTCTACTGATGGTTATACCAACATTTATGATTTGACTCAAGAAGAAGAGGATGATGCGTTACATCAAGTCATTAATTATGCATCGATTCATTCTTGTGGATGGATATCTCCAAGAAGAATATATACATTATCACATATGGAAACATTTGCAATTAGTGAACTTAATGATAAATCTGAGGAGTTAAAGGAGCCACAACCTTTAGATTTTGGTGATATTAGAGAAAAATGGGATTGTAATTATGTTATCGATGTATACCCTGGTTACGTCGCCACAGGGAAATCTGAGGAAAATAGAGGAAGTTTAAATATTATCCCACTGATTGGTGAGACTCCAAGGTTGGATTCAATTGTTAGAATTGATAATGCTCATGGTGATGATGTCATTAGAGATGTATTTATTCCACCGCAACAAGCTGACATGATGTATTCATGTGGTGAAGATGGTAATGTGAAATGTTGGAAGAGCAACACCGGTTCGTTAACTGTGCCTGAGGGATTCTGGGACTACTCAAAGAAGTTCGATGTCTTTGATGATGATAAAGATATGATGATGGATGTGAACGAATCTGAGCCATCTTCTGAAAAGAAATCCCACAAGAAACATAGTAAAAAATCTAAAAAGAGCAAACATAAGAAATCCAAACATGCAACCCGTTATACCCCATACTAAACTGAACATCTGAACATCTGAACAACATATAATATCGTAATTGAGATGAATAACAACTTCACCTGTTAGTTATTGGTTCAATCATATTACGAATGAGATATTCACGAACAACTGTCACTAAAAATTTGCGACCATCGCGAACTGAACTCGGACAAATTTTCTCTTCTTTTTCTTTTTTCAAACCCATTTTGATTTCAGTAAACAAATAAACATTAGGAATGCATTTACACGAAACATCAACAGGGATGACCTCTTGCATGAACTCGATATATAAGAAACTAATACACATTTATATAATACACTGAGTATAAAATAGATCAAGAAAGATACAAGAACACGATTAAATATATAAGAAATGAGTAGTGTCGTCAATAAAGGTGGTACGCGTTTCGCACCAAAGATTAGACAACGTAGAACAGCTACATCTGTTCCATCTGTTGTAAATGTGCCAACTGCAAAACCTATTATAACTAAGGATGCAAACCAAGGGGAGAAGGAGACGATATCTAGGGATACGGTAGATGAAGGTGCTACACAAGTTGCAACACAACTATCAACACATGATTCAGAGGATAATGAAGGTCCATTATCCAAAGCTCCTGAATATATTGGCCCTAAGGATATTGTTACCAAAACCAAAGATGATATGAATGATAATGCAGCTACTCAAGTTGATGGTAATGATAACGGTAAACAGGAATCAACTTCATTGTTAGGACTTTCAGGGAAATCACAGAGAAGATTTAGTAGATTACCATCTTTGAGTGGTAACATGGGTAGTCCATTACTAAAACCTACATCAACTGCACAGAATAATTCTAATAGAAGATTATCAACCATTGCAAAGGCTGCTAAAAGGAAAAATGTTAGTATGAATAAATTATTATCAGAAAATGAAGATGATGCTACATTGAATGCAATTAAAAAGAGAAGATTATCAAGAACTGCTCCACCTGCAACTAGGAAAAGTAGGACAGCTAAAAAGATTAGTATTATCTCAAAAATCTCAGTGCCAATGGAATCTACATCCGATGATGATGAAGCTGACGAGGGGAAAGATAAATCGAACGATGCTGCTGCTACGGATCTTGTTCCCAACGATGGTGAATACTTTGAAACTTACCTTGTAAGAAGTTTAGAAGAAGTTCCAGCTGATGTAACAATAACAGATTCTGCTCGTTATTTAGTTGACGATGAAAATTTCACAATGGATCAACTATGTGGTAGAACATTGCCGATTGGTCAAATATCTGAAAACTATGATAAAGCGAGGAAAGCAGAGAAACAAAGATTAATTAAGAGGAAAGAACGTCGTAGCTTAAGGAAAAGAGCTAGAGAAGAATTCAGATCTCTAAAGTCTTTAAATAAAGAAGAAGAAGAACTAGAAAGAGAAGAGAGAAAGAAAAAGAGGGAAAAAATATTGAATGCCGATATCCCTGAATCAGGACCTCCAAAAGGTCAACAAATGCAATTGAAAATTGGTGCAGATGGTAAAATGATATTAGATGAAGAATCTACTGTTGTTGATAGACATAAAAATGCAAACTTAGAGAATGCCCAAAAGGAGAAACTTGATGAAAATCCCTTTGAAAACCTATATAACAATGCCTCGTATGGTAAAGCAGAATATTCCGATCCTTGGAAATTAGATGAAGTTATTAAGCTTTACAAGGCATTAGCAATGTGGGGGACTGATTTCAATTTAATATCGCAAATGTTCCCATATAGAACAAGACGACAAGTAAAAGCAAAATTCAGTAATGAAGAAAGAAAACATCCAATAATGATAGAACTTGCGTTACGTGCTAAATTACCTCCAAGTTTCGATGCGTACTGTTCTGAAATACGGAAAGAACTTGGTACAATTGATGATTTCAACAAGAAGATGGAACAACTACAGGTCGATCATGAAAAGAATATTCAAGAAATTGAAAAGGCCAAGGAAAGTGCTAAATTAGAAGATATGAATAATCAAAAGGAAGGTGATCTGGATAAGAAATCTTCTGGTGGTTTCAGACAGAAATATCTAAATACCTACAGAAAATCGGAAGTTGTTCTAGGTACCATTGACGATGTAAAGAAACTGAGAAAGATCAATGATGAATCTATTAAGGAAGAAGGTGAACATGAGAGCGAGGATGAAGACGAAGATAATGAAGAGGAAAAAGAAGAACAAACAGGGATTGATGATGACAAAAAAGAAGAAGAGGGAAAGAAAGATGAGGATGACGACAAAATTGAAGAAGAAACTGGACCAGCAACTGAAGATAACCCAGCAGAGAATGATTAATTATAGTTTGAATGTGAACCAAACTTCATTAGGTATGTTTTGGTCTGTTATATAAAATGGCCGGAAACTACAGAGACTGGGCGTGCTACCACACGCAAGTAACCAGCTCTTGAAGAATTAAAGAACAGCGTCTACGACTACCATATTGTTTCAGTTCCTTCTAATCTTTAACTAAAGATTATAATTTAATATTACATTATTATATAACTTATAAATAACAATATTTCGTTTTAGTTCTAAAATCGAAACTGTCTTTCTCTCTCAATTAGTGGCATCTTTCAGAGGGCTCAAAAACGAAAAGTTTCAGAGCGAAGCAAGAAAACAAACAAACTATATGTGATGATGCCATTTTTGAATTGGACATATCAGAAATAGTAACCATTACCAAGAAACGGTTAAAGAAGATTCGTAACGCATTGCCTTCCTCCGTATCATAACTCACATATAGAAAGATCGTTTATAATTTCAGATACATATATAACCATGGTGCAGGAAGACCTTTCAACAACATTTTCAGAAAAACGAAAGAAATATACTATCGAAATAGAACGTGAATTAAATGACAATTACGTTCGTGTCACAATTACACCTAACGGACTCCGAAAGAAGCAACTGTTTAATTGTATATTAATAATTCTAGTCAACGGTTGGATTTCAATGACCAGATACAATTCACATTTTGAGAAATTCGGTAAATATATACCTTTGGTTAGATCATTAATCTTTTTTATCAGTTGCACTATATTAAAAAATCCAACAATCGAAACTTTGATGATATTCAAAAATTATGGTATACAGACATTAGAAAGCAGTGGGTATAGTATATTGCCAAACCGTCTTAATAAAATAATATGCACACCAAAATCTGTATTCGTTCCTAGAGATGCCATCGTGGATATTATAATAAATGAAGCATTCGTAAGAGAGTGTCAAGTTATTTTTTACTTGGCAGTAATTGTAAAAGGTGAAGATAAATTAAAATTATTGTTTGCCAAAAATAGACCAAGGTTGGTCGATCAGAAGGTAATATACAATCTTTCAAGAGGTTGTCTCTACCTTCAAAAAGACCAGATTCCATTGAACTACAATTACAGGTCGATCGGATCAGCGGGGGATATACGATAG
>JAXQGP010000686.1:0-11367 GCA_037040125.1 Kazachstania sp. M6911
AAGTGGTTTAGTGGTAAAATCCAACGTTGCCATCGTTGGGCCCCCGGTTCGATTCCGGGCTTGCGCATTTCTTTTTGTGAATTTATTATCAGGTCACGTGATGAATAGGATTTTTAGTCCTTTGGTACGCACATTTCTGGGTTTGATAGGCTTGAGATGACGAGGAAGCTTTAGTTACTGTCACACTTCTGCGGTAACTTTATCAATATTACGATAAAATGGACCGCCATTTTACGTGTTAAAGTTAAATAACTAATTACGCTGACTTTGCCTTTAAGTGAGAAACTATAGACGTTTCCGATAAATTTTTATACGTCTGTCACGATCAATCTAACGACTTTGTTATTTCAGTTATCTTAACAATAGGTTATCTTTCTTGAGCTCTTATCCTTGTGTGGCTATATCGAACATGATGGGATTATCGATTACCGTTTAGGTAATACTTCCTGAATAAATCACATTATATAGAAAATAAACGTTATTACATGTTCAATATCAGTAAATTTTATGCATCTAATGTTGAGACACTAATATGATACTTGAATTATAGTAAATTATGTTCCACCTTATTATAGAGGTATATGGGTGTAAATATTAACCCATGTGTTGAGAGGGAAACACAACTATGCTAATTGTAGCATTATCTATTACAACTATGCTTATAGAAGGATGTACTCAAGTAACGTAAGTTAATATTACCAGCTTTATCTCAATATCTAATAAATAAACTGGTAGATATTAAGCTTAGAACTTTTCAGTTCAATTACATAATCTTTGTAACGTTGTATGTGATTATTTGTTCGTTTCACATATTCTCTTTCGAATTAATCTGTCTAAATCACATGTTGTATGTTTGGTACCCAGCTCGGGTTATACTCCTCTTTTATTAGTGGGTTGAAAGCTCTCTTGGGCTGATGGACTTCCCCTTTATCGTATAAATAAATCATCAGATTTACCCAAAGTGGAGATAAATCTATTTAATCAACTAAAATTTAGACCAGAAATCTTGATAGTATCACTTTTAACTGCCGACATTGAAATTCCAAATCAAGTTAAGCATTTATTACAACAACAAAGATGAATGAGAAGGATAATATATCTTTACGAGTAACAGAGATGGCATTTGCCATTGTGAAAGAATATGAATAAGAACAGTTGAATACCTATACTGGACTGCCAGAGACTTTGTATCAACGATTAAATGAGAATATTAGTCATATTAAGGTGAATTCAAAGTTGCACTTGCTAACTTTCCAAAACGAAAAGCTGCTAAGCCACAACCATAAATGGTGGATTCTGCAAGATCAATACAATATTATCTTACGTATTATATGTAATGTATTATGATATTAAAGAATCCATAAAACAGATTTAGAAAAGGTGCACCTTCCAGCATGTCCATAAGCTCACATAACTGGTAGTTAACTCTTGTAAAATTTGTCAATCCAACGAACCTACCAATTTATCTGCGTCCAACTACAGGTATATTCTTACTCCTAGTCGGTCACATATGATGATGAGTACTGACCATTTCACAGGTCTAGAAACTTTCTTAGAAGGTTATGATGAAATATTAGTGAAAGTAGATCTTTTTACTCTTTACACATATTTAATAGTGGTGACTCCATTGTGATATATCAAATTACAAGGTCAAGCTAGGATACTTTCGTGATGAAACTTGCTTCAGCGGTTTAATTAATGAAGAATTTTTATCATTGAAGTTAGCGGCACTGTGAATTGGACCGCCAACGTCAAATAATCTAGAATCTTCATTTTTAATACAACTTATATATTTAATTACATATGACTTTTTGATTCTGTTTGTCTTTACACTAATTTATTGTATTGAGAATACATATGATGATGATGATATTAATATACGAGAAAAGCAGATATACTTATATAGTTTATACGGAATTGCTTAAAATTTAAGGAAATAAAAATTGCATAGATGTTATGTTGTATGGTTTATGTTTTTTGTTTTAAAATTGTTTAATTAATTGTTTTAAGTTCATTAAAATTACCATTCAGCAGCATCAGTGTTTTCTTCAGCCCATTCGGAAGCACCAGTTGCTTCTTCGGTAACTTCTTCGGTTGGTTCTTCACCGTCGGCAACAGCTTCAGCTAGAACTTCTTCAGCGTTTTGAACTTCAACTTCTTCTGGGTTTCTGTAGAAGTATAAATCTGGCATGATAGACCATGGTTGAGTTCTGTCAACTAGAGCACCTCTTAGTCTTAGAACTTCTCTGGCTAGTAAGTACCAGATTAAACCAATGGAGTGCTTACCTCTGTTGTTACATGGGATAGCAACATCGACGTATTCAGATGGAGAGTCTAAATCGGTTAAAGCAATGACTGGAATGTTAACGTAAGAAGCTTCCTTGATAGCTTGAGCATCTAATCTTGGGTCAGTAACAATAACTAATCTTGGTTCCTTGAAAGAACGAGTGATGTAGTTAGTGAAAGAACCTGGAGTGAATCTACCGGCAATTGGAGTAGCACCAGTGTGGGCAGCGTACTTTAGGACAGCTCTTTGACCGAAAGTTCTGGAAGAGATGGCAACAACATCTTCTGGGTTTGGAATGGCAGCGATGATTCTAGCGGCTAGAACAATCTTTTCCCAGGTCTTACCAACGTTGATAACGTGGACACCATCTGGTCTAGCTTCGAAAACGTATGGTTCTTGGTGAACCTATTAATAAGAGGTGATAATTATGGAAATGTAAATACAAATCCAATATTAAATTAATTGTTAGTAAAATAAATTCAGATGTACAGCTTGGAAATTGATATATTGCATTTGAATGATTTTAAAGAGTGAGAATATCTGTGATTGGACGTTGTGATCGGTTATCACATCCATAAAGTTTGGTAATGTTTATAAATATGAATCACCGTGTAACTCATTCCAATTACATGATAAATCATGTTCTATAATGAATCGGATCTTTTAAAACTCGTCTATTTCATTATACTTGATAAATTATGCCTATTATTGTAATTTTATCTTTTATTATGTTATGTTCATATCAATCATTGGTCAATAGCATTATTTTGATAGTATCCTTCATCTTATCAATAATTTTTAGTTTCGTTTTCTCTCTTCACGTTAAAATCGTTCATTCTTCAATTATCAACTTGTTTATTCATTTATAACTTTAACATACTTGAACGTTTCTAGCACCTAAGTGAGCGTTAGCAGCCAATAATAATTGGGCATCTTCTGGGGTTAGATCAAAAGTAGCTGGTAGGGACATTTTGATATCGTGTTTAATATATGCTTTCTCTTGGTCTCTTAAAAGATAAAAACTATTTAAAATATGTTATGTATTTAACTACTGCCTTATATTACTTTTATTATAGACTATCTTGAATTAGTTTAACGCAGTATCTTCAGTAGAGTGAAAAATTTCACGGTAGAAAGAGGAATAGACTGATGTTCATTCTCAGTAGTTAGGCTCAGTCAACAAGTTAGTTTCGATATCATGAGCCCAGACAGCGATGCTCCGTCTATTCGCGAAGAAAGTTAGACAGAACTGAACCAGGAAGAGGCCAGAGAGTGTCCCATCATCGCAAACTAAACCGGGCGATATTGGAGAATAGCATGCAAAGATGGGACAGGGATTGACCTGTTCCAGGTCCAATTGAACATCTTAACAGTATCTCAATACCTTGTAAAACTGTATAATTGTATAACTGGGTTATGCAGCTGTATTTCCTGCAAATTATTTATTCTTTTGGACATGTTCAACATCTTTCGAATTTTTCAGTTTGTTTTCGAAATTTTCGCGAAACAAAAAACAGTTTCTGTGGGTGTCCAGATGTTATATTGGAAGTCACGGGTGCATCAGTAGTCCCGCAATTACAACCCATCCTAAAACTTTGTTGCTCCCTCGGAGACAATTTCAAGGTGCGAATTACAGAATGTGCGTTAGTCTTGGCGACAAAGGGACACCCGAGTTTCCCATTAATGGGTAAAGTGAAGCAGATTGGCTGATATTTTAGGATCCGCTGGATTCGATTGGACTATGAATTAACTTGATATATCGATTAGTAATTTACGGATATTGATAAGAAATTATATTTAGAGTTTTAGATCAAAGTTGAGATTTCCCAACACATCATGATATGAATGAAAAGGATAAACAAATTAGCATTCACATTTTAATTGTATATTATATCAGACATTTTTTCATATTCAAATAAGAGATTGTGCGTTTCATGTTCTAAACTATTGTTATTGCATTTAACAGACTGTCTTTTATCACTTTCACATTTAATAAACAGAAATGATAAACATAACTCTAATATCAACTTTTTGGCAAGGACGATTGCCTTCCTTTGATGATAAAGTTGACAAAAACCTAAGAACTGAATTAGTTCGTAAATCAGCTAAATATTGTTTCATTTTCACAGTAACTTTAATATGTATAGTACTGCCATTATGGTATTCACTATCTGTTACATTTGCATTTTTTAAAATTGATCATAGACTCAAACATCATATCTTTAAAAGGGGAACATGGTTTCATAGAATTCCATTGTATCATAATAATTCACTAAGACATTGTCTATTTTGGTGTTTAGTTTGCTCGGTAGCATCTTTCTTCCATACAAGTTATGATCTCTTACAAATTACTAAACGGTTAGGTAGAGTCGCAGTCGCATTAATGCCTCCATTATTATTTGTTACATTAAGACCATCACCTTTACCTCGGACTTTATACTTAAGAATATTACCTATACATAAATGGATCTCAAGAATAGTAGTGCTGGCATCCCTCTTACATTCCATCCTGTATATATATTATATGGTAATAAAAGGTGTATTTTGGATGAAAATTAAGAAATTACCAAACATATATGGTGTCCTTGCTATGTTTTTATTCATAGTGATTGGCTTTACCTCAATTAGAAAATTTAGAAGGTACAATTTTAAATTGTTTTACTACATTCACTATATTTCAACTTGGTTAACTGTTATAATGATTCATTTCCATGCAAGACCTGGTGTACCTTACTATACTGCAATGAACGTAATGATCCTATCGTATCAGATCGGATATAGAATATATCATACAAGAAGTACCAGAGTAATGGTAACACCAATCTCCCCGACGTTGTCCCTATTTGAGTTCCCTGTGGATTCATTAGCGAAGAAAGCTATCCTGCCTGCAGGGCACGTTAGGGTCAGTAGATATGATATGAATATCGTGAAACGAGTATTGTTCCAATTGGTACCATTTCAACATCCATACACGATAGCAAGTTTACCTGATGAAGATACAGTGAAATTAATTATAAGAAACGGTAATTTTAAACTAAAGAATGGTGGTGTATATTATATTACTGGTGCATTTGAGCCAGTGATCAATTTCTTGGAGAGACCAAGGGATATCAAAGAATTTTTAAAGAACTATAGTAGGAAATCAAATCCATTCCAAGTTACGTCATTAGGTTTATTACATTCTCCTCTGTATTATGTGGTTAATGCAAGAAGAGTATTGATTTGTGTTGGTGGATCCGCAATTGCATTCGGATTACCATTGTTGCGTATATTGAATTTCAATGGTATTATGGTTAGATTAATTTGGGTAATTCGTGATTTCAGAGATTTGAAATTATTAGAGTTTTTCAAAAATAATTTCGAAGGGATGGAAATTTATGTTAGTGGAGATTTTAGTAGTGAACAAGATATTCAATTAGATTACGATGATCATTTAAGTAATGATGTTATAGTTAATGAACCATCATTAATTTCTGGAAGTAACCATAATAATGAAAATTGTTCATTGTTAGCATCGTCGAATCATAAGACATATGGTTCGACCAGATCACAGCCTATTGAAGAAATTGAGGAAGACGATCATGAAGCTGATGAAATTGATTTCACTAATTCATTCAGAATTAAGCATAATATATCACAATCACAATTACGTCTAGATAACAAGTTGGGTGAATCCCAAGTTAAATTAGCCTCAGGTAATGCATTCAGGAAAAATATCCTGCTGGATCCCACTGCGTGCAATCAGTGTTCATGTAGTAATACGTCTGCAAAGACGAACAGTCATTTCGATGATGAAGAGACACTGTTGCATAACGTTGCCAAGGATAAGAAAATTAAGGTTCCGTCTGGTGTGAAGATTTATTGTGGTAGACCAAATTTAAATGAACGTGACTATGCATGGTGTCTTGAACAAGATTGTGATACTTCGCCTGATGATGAAGAATGTTGTCAAAATATGTTAGGTGGATCATTAGGTGCAAATGTTGAAAAATTATCACAGGTGTGGGTTGTTGCAGCTGGTCCGGATGGATTAGTTGAAAGTACAAGACATTGGGCAACAGATGGTGGGTTACACTTCCATGCAGAAAGTTTTGCCGTATAAGAGAAAGGCTATTTTTGTATGAATGTATATTGTTACAGATGTAAATATAATGAAAAATTACATAAGATAATTATTTATTTTGTTCTCGCTCTCATTTTTTCAATTCTTTCCTTTAACATTTTTGTTACTTCAGCGGCACGTTTCCAACTATCCTCGTTATCACTGTTAATTATTTTAGAATCAGGTTTCGTTTTATCTATACCGAAATTTAAATTTAGATTTGATGAAGTAGTAGATTCGATGCTAGAGTTTAAGCGTAATGATCCTACACCTCTTCTTAAATCGTCACTTGAAGCGGTACGTACAGGTGCAGTAGATACTGTAGAATTTATTTTATCTCTTAATGAAATAATTTGTCTCTCTAAATCATTAACTTTATCATTTAAGGATTCAATTTCATGTAATTTAGATGATATCATTGAATCTTTCTCTGATATTGTATTCTTCAAAAATTGTCTTTCTTCCTTTAAGTTCTTGTTCTCTTGCAGTAATTGTTCGTTATCCTTACGTAGTTGTTTTATTTCAGTTGATAAACTTGTCTTTTCATTATGTAATATTACATTCTCCTTCTGCAATGTTGTTACTATAGCATTCGGTATTGGTTGTGTAGTTGTATTTGGTGTCAAAACTTTCGGTGAGGTATTAGTAACTTTTAACAATTTAATATTTTTGGATGAATGTTTATCATCCTTCTGTAGAGCATTTGATCTTTTCAAAGGTGATGTATTACCTAATGAAGTTATACGTTGAGGTGGGGGACGTTTTGATGGAATAATTTGTTGTGGAGTGGTGGTAGATGATGCAAGAATTGTAACTGTTGATACGAGGTCCATAATTTTGTTTCTTTTCATGTTGTCTAAATGTTCTAAAGTATCCATGAAATATCTTTCACCGAATAATTTTATTAGAGTAGCCATACATTGAAACCCGATGTTTCTTAAATTTGGCTGAGTGTCATTAACTACTTTAATAACAATAGGTAAAATTGAGAATTCTTGTTCCTTTGCATTATCTGATTTAAGTTTTGTCAAAATGTATTGTTTATCAAATTGTTTTGATGTAGTTAATAAATCGATGAATAAAGTAGTACATTCTAAACGAACTTGTGGAATCTTAAATTTCATTGCAGTAAGTAATTGAAAGAACATTTCTTCATTTTCGCGAAGTAAAGGATTATAATAATTGCAAATCATTTTCAAACATTGACGTATAGGTTCAATGGTTGTATTTTTCTTCTCTTTAGTTCTTAGTAAAAGGGGTTCAAACACTAAAGAGCAATAATTTTTATTTAAGAGACCATGATTTGGTGAATTATTGTCAATCTTTGTGAATATTTCATATATCGATTGTGTAGCTAATGTTACGACTTGTAAATTAACATCCTTAGATATTATGTTAGCATATAAATCCATTAAAGCATTGTAATTACTCTTTGGTTCAATTCTTTTACATTTTATCAGTACCTCGTTATAGAATTCTTCTAATGCTTCTACTCTGTCCTTCCATTTGGAGGATTGTGCTCTTTCGTAGAATTGTTCAGGTAATTTATCTAGTATTGTCTCTACATGTAAAGATATGAAGATATCGACTTGTGGAGTGGCAATATCTTTATCCAGCATGATTGTATCGCCATCTTCATCTACAAGTTTCTGATCCTGTGATTCAACTTCATTTGCACTTTCTTTTTCTCTTCTTTCCTTTTCGAATGGAGTACGTTGTTGTTGCAATTGTTCTGAAGTAACGGAATCAAATAGTTTTATCAATTCCTTCTGTTGAATAGACTTTAAATTTTCACTAATGAAATTTTGCAAGTACATCTTCAATTCATTCTGCGAATTGATTTTAATATAGATTTGTAAAATGACATTCAATACTTGGTCTCTAACTTTCTTATCGGCATGACTTGCTAATTTCGGTAAAGTTGCCAATATTTTGTCTAGAAATGAGACCATATCCAACTTGACCACTATACCAAACTGATTAATAATATTACCTATCAATAACAACACAGCGTTCAATAATCGCGGTAATTTCTTCTCTAGGAAACTCAAGGAGATATCGACACAAACATCGATGGAATCATCGAGAGAGCATAGCATTACTATGCAATCAGTTGCTTTTGACAAAGTGTTCTGTCTGGAGGAACCTAACCCTTTCTCAATTAGTGATGGCACCCATACATTCAATTTAGAATGGATCCGAGACCCAATATCATTTGTGATTGGTTTCATGAGTTCGACGAGTGTATGCAATGCAACGATTGCGTGTTCGTGTGCAACGACGTTCGTGTCTAGTATGTATTCATTAAACAACGTGGGGTCGTTCCAATATTTCAGTAGTGTAGCATTATGTGTGATATCTATGGCAGAATTTAGTTCTGATGTCAATTGTTGGTACCCTAGGGATCTACCTTTCCAGTTCCTGTGCGATAGTTTTTCTTCGAGGGACAGCTTGTTGAAATCAATGTCGTCTGAGGCACTTGGTGTGCCAATATTGCTTGAGTTCATCGCTTGATCCAGTTACAATTGAGAGTCTAATTAAACTGTTGTTGTCGTCGTTGTTTGTTTATTTGTAACCAGTTTATGTATTTATTTATTTATTTTTCATTGTTTACAAATTGGAACCGCGTCTTTCTGGATGGGACAGACAGCACGGACAGACAGCGTGGTGGATGAGACACACGGACAGACACCGTCCCACACTAAATTTTACCCATTATTACCCACATTATTATAACATACTATTATTGTTTATATAAGACACTTATACCTCTATTCACAGTCATATTTGCAGTTATGTTTGTACGATAGAGTGTCGGTTAGTATGTGTCTGTGCAAGAGTAGTATAGCGCGCTCATTAATTAGTGTCACATATGTATACCGGAAAGATATTATATATCTATGTATATGGGTGTGTATAGAGATAGTCAACTTGAGCATTAGCAACGGTTTTATGTTTACCGTCATATGTACCCCTTCCCAGCTACATCTGTTTGTCCTATAAGTGGCGTGACACCCAGTGGGCAGACAATACAACAGATGTCTCTGTCATTAACCGTTGATACATTTTCTTTTCAGGTCGCCCACTGATTAAATGTCCGGGATACGTAAAGGGAACCTTACGACAGGGACAGAGTCAGATTTAGCTCCTATAAGTTATACTATATAAGAACGATACGTTCAGACGCAACACTTCAAAACAGCTAAAGGGTTAATCACATCCATCCATATACAATGGTGAATACTAACCCAATTAATATAGATAAATGGTTAAAGGAGAATCCAGAACTATTGGCACCTCCTGTCTCAAACTACTGCCTGCACATGGATGGATTCACCGTTATGTTAATCGGTGGTCCAAATAATCGTACAGATTTCCATATCAATCCCACACCTGAATGGTTCTTTCAAAAGAAAGGTACCATGCATCTAAAGATTAGAGATCCCGACGACGATCAATTCAAGACAGTTATCATCAATGAAAACGACTCTTATCTATTGCCCGCTAATGTACCCCATGCACCTATTAGATTTGCAGATACTATTGGTATAGTCGTCGAGATTGAGAATCGGGGATCCGAAGACTCCATGTTGTGGTATTGTAAGAACTGTAACGAGATCGTCTACAAGAACTCGTTCATGATGAGGGATCTAGGTACGCAGGTCAAGGAACAGATCGACCTGTATAATAGTGACTCCTCATTAAGAACCTGCGCTCATTGTGGTACTCTTAACTGAATTTGTGTGTATGTGTATTGTGTGTAGTTTCATCGGCCGCCATAGTAGAAAAAGTTATTTATTATGTATCTGTACATATATTATATAAGAAAGTGAAAAATTATTTGACGTTGACAGATCTTTGATTACAGACAAGGTATCAGAGAGCCGTATCCACGATGTCTGATGAACTAGTTGTATCTGAGGATCCGTTACATCCAGCTAACTTAATTTGTTCGTTATGTACCAAATTTTATGAGAAGGATTGGTGTCTGGGTACAGGCGGTGGGATCTCTATTAGAGATCAAGAGACAAATAGATATTATATTGCACCATCAGGTGTACAGAAGGAATTGATGAAGCCTACTGATTTATTTGTAGTTAATGGGTACCATTATGACCCGGATCATGAGGATACACTTTTCATTAGGAAACCAGATGGTTTGAAACCAAGTGATTGTACACCTTTATTCTTAACTTGTTTCAAAGAATTAGGTGTTAGTGCAGTGATACATACTCATTCATCGAACGCGGTAATGGCATCTTTATTATATGATGATTTCTTTGAAATATCTCATATTGAACAAATTAAAGCTTTGCCAAGTCATAAAATTGATCCAGAGACAGGTAAACCATTAAATCATTTATTTCAAGATACAGTACGTATTCCAATTATTGAAAATCAAAATTTTGAGTATGAATTAACTGATGATTTGATCAATATCTGTAGAAAATATCCTCACACATGTGCAGTCATCGTTAGACGTCATGGTATTTTCGTTTGGGGTCCCTCTATTCATAAAGCTAAAATATATAATGAATCCATCGATTATTTATTAGGTTTAGCTATACAAATGAAACAAATGGGTATTGATACAGTGAAAAAATAATAAAGTGTCCCACAAACAAATACATACATATACTATATAATATCTAAATTATTAACGTTGCATTGTTTTTCGTCTTTTCGTCACAGAATGTAATTTATTCTCATATACTTTCTTCCATATTATATGTTCATTTGTAATTTTATTTCTTGTATCATGTATAGGTAAATCCATTACGTATCGTTTTTTCTCTAATTCAATCTCGTCTTCATTGGGATCATATAATCCACATGCTACAATTTCACTACCTCTTAACAATTGTACTGAACTTATTATATCTGAACGATTTGGTTGGAAACGTAACGTTACATTACTTACGATTAAATTTGTACTTTTATCAAAACCTTCTAATGTTCCTATAAAACTTTCCCCATT
>JAXQGP010000687.1:0-11278 GCA_037040125.1 Kazachstania sp. M6911
ATTCTAAAGAATACTCATTGGTATAATCATTCGCGAAAAATGATATATGTAATCTTATGTTACAATCACAAATATGTAGATATGTAATCATATTTATTCAGCTGTTACGAATCGATAAAAAGAAACTATATATGTATATAACAGTCAAAACTCTCTATTTCTTAGCTTTTCTAGCAGCCTTTTTCAAAGCTCTAATTCTAATCGATCTATGGAATGAATGATTAATTG
This sequence comes from Kazachstania sp. M6911, assembly GCA_037040125.1. Classification (NCBI taxonomy): domain Eukaryota; kingdom Fungi; phylum Ascomycota; class Saccharomycetes; order Saccharomycetales; family Saccharomycetaceae; genus Kazachstania; species Kazachstania sp. M6911. Next base: position 229 of record JAXQGP010000687.1, read on the forward strand.
TGTTGACAATCTTTGAATATACACCAAAGGTTTCATCAATAACAAATTCATACAATGCATGAGACCAGAATGGAGTAGCAGTAGCATATCTATCCTGGGCACCACAACGTCTACCAACAGTCTTCAAGGTTGATGCAACAAATTGCTTTGGATTTGGAATCATCATTGATGTTCTTCTAATCTTAGACATAGCACTAGTAACCAGATAAGATAAAACTAATTCAACATCAATCTTGTCCTTAGATAGTTCACCAGCTAATGCGTTAGACCAATTTTGTAAGAAAGCCTTAGAACCACTGTAAGTAGCTAATAATGGTGTTGGAATCAAACCACCAAATGAACCCATTGTTAAAATTAAACCACGAGATGATTTCTTTTCCTTAATAGTTTCTTTAATGATTGGTGCAATGATTTGAGTAATTAATAAAGTAGCAGTATTATTAATAGTAATAATGTTTCTTAATTCGGTTTCATCAGTTTCTAAGAATGGAACTGGAATGGAATGAGATTGGCCAACGTTATTAATCAATACAGTAATTGGTAAATTTTGACATAATTCCTTAATTTGTTCATAATTGGATTTATCATCCGCAGCAATATCCATTGCTAATACCTCAACTTTAATATTGTATTGACCTTCAAATTGAGTCTTTAAGGTCTCTAATTTACTCAAAGTTCTAGAGATAATAACTAAATTGAAACCACGTTGAGCCATTTGTCTAGCGTATTCTTTACCGATACCATCACTTGCACCTGTAACAACACAATAATTACCTTTACCTGCACCATATTTGGAGAAATTTACAGATGGTAAAAGGAATAAATCAAATAATAAGGCTAATGTACGGCATAATAAAGTAGTAATCTTGAATACACCAAAACCAAATACACACCATAATAGAGCGTTAACGCATTTGGATTGACCAGCAGCGGATTGTAAACTCTCAATAAAACTCATTTTGATAATAATCGATAGTTTAACTGTTTACAGTTACAATTTAGTCGTTATTACTTCATTAATTTGAAACTTTAACATCTTTTTAATTGTAAGGGTTCATCTTGGTCTTCCTTCCATTGAAAATTTCGTCGACACACCACGGCCAGTTGCTGGCGCCAGTATTTTTATTTTATTTTCGCGGAATGAAATGAAAAGTAATTGGACGTCATTGCAGTCTCCTGTCTGGAAATAATATCCGCTGAAAAAATAACATTTATATTAATATATTGTGACATTTTCAGCACAACTTTCAAACAGTCACTTTCAAAACATATCAAAAGGTTGAATTTTTTATTTTTTCATTAACATTGCTATATATTATGTTATAATGCATACGTATTTCGATAAATATACATGAAAGTTCGCTATCTAATTGTTTTATATTATAAATAGTACATAATTATCAAAATAATTTAGGATCAATTACAATCCCACTTATTTGTCGTCTTCAGATTCGTTAATCCAATGTTGCATTTCACGTAACGAAGCCAAAGCTCTCTTCTTCTTCATTTTTTCTTCCTCAAATGACAAAAGTTTTGTAATTCTATTACAACTTTCAATTAATAATGGAGAATTTTGAGCCTTTTTCCAAAGTTTATATTTAATCAGTGGTTTCACATTAGTTAAATTATCAATATCTCTAATTTCTAAAACTACTAATTTTGGAAGATAATTATAACTTACCAGATAAGGAATAGACATATTAGTTAAACCTTTACAGTTATTCAAAGACAATCTTTTAACGTTCTCACCATTATTTTTTGCAAATTCCCATAATCCGCTATCTGTAATATGACAACCGGCAATACCAACTGTTTCGACATTTGTATATTTACTTAATGCAACTAGTGAAACATCTGTGATAGCTTGACCATTTTTATGTCTACCTAAATTTATTAATTTTAATTTTTTACAACGAGATGCGATGGAAACGACACCAACATCAGTAATATTATAACACGCTCTTAGATCTAAATGTTCTAAATTTTCTAAATGTAATGATATTTCAATCATAAATTTGTCATCAATTCTTTTGTTGCCTGGTAGTGACAATTTTTTTAAATTTTTAAATTCTTTAAACCATGAATCCATAGGTAATAAATTTGGACAAATATAAAATTGTAAGCTTTGTAAATTATTGAAATGAATATTATCTTGAGTAGTATTGTTATTACCAAAACCAATTGAAAGATCCTCGGTATTGAAACGATTTAATTTATAGAGGGTTATTGATCTTGGATAATTTGCCTGATTCTTAGTACCTTTATATATGAATTTAGAATTCATTGCAAAATTCATTAATTTATTAGAATCCTTAAATGTTAAATCTCTTAATAAATATTTCATTGATAACTCATTCCATAATTTATTAATCATCGTACAATTGTGTAAACTACCGCGTCTCTGATATATTGGACTAGCTGTAGTTACTAATTGATGTGAATTATCTGCAGTGGAAGATACCCTTGAAGTAGAACTGATAGTGCCGTTACGACTACTAGAAGTTCGTTCAATATCGTTAACTTGTTGTGATTCCATTATATACAAATTCCTTAAAATGTTATCTACAATTTCTGGAATTTTAAAAATTTGATGACATGGTTCATTTGTTGGAGTAGGCAATAAAGTTAAGTCTGCAAAATTATTAATAATGACGTAGGATTGCTCTTTATTGATATTTTTATTCGGACTATTAATTGGTGATGGTAATCCATTATCAATTGATGTATGTTTCGTATGTATTGTTAATGATGGTAAATCGATGTTTTCACTATTGCTTTTTGTTGGAGTCAAAGGAAGATCGAATTTTGTTAACTGATATGGATGTCTTCTTCTTGACAATCTAATTGGTGAAGATGAACGAGAAAACTTAATTCTGGATTGTGGAGCTGAATTTGACCTTGTTAAGAAAAAATTATTGTTATTTGTTAGATCTATTGAATGTCTTTTCTGTGGAGGTTGTAAAGATGAATCAGAAAATAAATTTTCTGATGATCTTTTAGTAAACTGTGATTTGTCATTTAAAGTCATATGAAAGGATTTAAAATAATAATTGCTAAATTTTTTGAAGGAATGATTAATTGGCAACTACTAAAAGAATGGTAATAGTACAATATTGAATTTTTTTTAATGAATGGACTGTTTGTTGAAAAAAGTGTCAAATATTTCTTATAATTAGTTCTACTTATTATACTCTGTGTAAAAAGACAAGTACGATAGGCTTGATTGATAAAAGGAATGGAATTAATATTAATTAAAATGTAAACGAATGACCAAAAATATTTTTAATGAAGGTTAGAACTGAAATTAAAAGTAGAGGGAATGTAGAAAGTTGAAAAAAAGGAAATATAAGTAATGAATGGACAATTTCTTCTATTGAAGTATTTGAATAGTTTGTTGTTCACTAATTTTAAGAATAATAATTATTTTTAAAAAGAGGACCCTTTAGATCTTAAGAAATATTGATACAAGAACCATATATAAAAATGGTCTTTACTTATATAATAAGAAATATATGTTAGTAATGCTTGTGATTCTCGAACAAAATTGGTCGAGTATTCTTTAATAAGGGATTGATGAACGCAATGTCTTTGTTTCCAAATTTAAGATTGCTGTCAATTAATTTTAATGAAAATAGTAAACAAATAGAAATGAAAGAAGAAACGAAGTGATGTTCAAATTTTCTCTAACAATTTCTTAAAGATAATTATGATATTGTTCAAAATTATTTTGATAGATAGACGTCTGTGCCTGTTTAATTAGTTACTAGAGGATGAAGTTACCTGTCAATATTTTTTTAAAAAAAGGAAAAGAAAAACACTGGTTATTTCACTTTCAAGTTAAATTTTCTGCAATGAATAATAATAATCTTATCCCAGCGGCTAAACACTAAGGAAAATTTTTTTAGAATAAAATTGAGAAGCAATATAATGCATGTAATTAACTACTAATGAAATAAATAAACAAACAACCGACAATATAGAGAAAAAAGCAAGCTAAAAACAACAGAGATGACTTAATGTAAATCATACCTTATACATAAAATTGAACCACAGAGCATTGATGAAATAGTTGTGATTGCAATTCAAACCTCAAAAACTAATATTGGCTGGTTAATTAACTATTAAGAAAAAAAATTATTGATATTTTGTAACGACAATCAATAGAAATTATCTAAATTTAGTTGTACCAGTGTATCCGAGTTGCTTTGTTCATTCATCAATAAAAGACATTTTTACGTAGCAAAAGTGTTGTTAACGTTCGGATTATCTAAGCAATTTACTCGTTATCTTTTCACATATCCTTAATGGTAACTCAGTCAATAATAATTAATGCTTAAGAGTTGAACAGGCAATAAAAAAATCTAAAAGGGTTGTTAATATTACGCAGCATCTGTCAGAAAATTGAAAACAGACAATCCAAGCAAACCAGCATAAAATGGGCCTCAATTCGTCATAAGAAGCATCCCTACAAATATATCTTCTCCGTAGCTTGTGTGTTATTTTTTCGCTGGCTTCAAAGAATATTTTATTCTCTGTTAGTTCGCTTTGTTAATAGGGACAATTTTAGTGCGCAGTTCAATATCTCACAAGGAAAGTTTTGTCGGGACCTTTCTTGGTGATTTTTAATTAAGATTAGGCTTACCAAGTCAATGTAAGGCTGTCAAAAATACCCTATATTTTTTAGTAGCCCTCGTCCTATAGCATCTCTTACTCAAGTTGTCTCTTTTAGCATGAGCTGGTTAATCTATGTAGTTGATCGACACTTCTTCTATTATTTACAGATTGTTTGCTCATATAATGGAGAAGAACTTGTCATGTGATAGAAGCTGGTTTAAGTTAATTCATATATTCTAGAAGAGTGATGCAACTCTTGAAAATTATAAAAAATGTTATCCGATTATTATATAAAGGACATAGGATTTTGATGAATCCAATTTCATAGTTCCGACGTCTTTGCTTAACTATTTTGAATATATTACTTTTTCTTAGAAATTGGTCAAACTTAGATGAATATAAATTCATGACTATAAGATATAATAAGTTTCAATGCTAAGTTTGGGTGAGTTAATAAAAAACGATAACATTATTTTTAAAAAAAAGAAATCTAGCAATAAAATAATGTTATCTAAACTATTTTACCATATGATCTTTTTACTAACATACGATTTATGTAACCTTCTCCAAGGTATCGCTATTATTTCTTTCTTTCACATGATGGTGTTTATAGGTGAAAAATAAGTTTAGGTAAGTTAAACAAATAACAATGATTCAACTTTTTCTTATCAAGAAATGATATCATCAAATTTATCATTTCTTTTAAAGTTCTTTTTATCCTTCCCAATATTACAAGATTACTAACTCATACATGCTCAGATAGATACCATTCTAAGTTACATCATATTGATGCTGACGTAACGATAATGTACATTCTCTTTATTATTCCATTCGATAATATGTTGATTCTTCATTAAATGGTTAGTTTATATTTTTCTTTTCAAGACATTTTTGGAACAAACTGTGGCTTAGGGATCTGGGTTTTGTTAAATTAGGGGTGTCCCCTTTTGAAGTTGCATCAGATTGATGTCAGCCCGCTTGAATACCATTTTTATTGTTAGATAAGACGTATTATCCTTCAGAGAATTAGAAAAGAAAAATCATCCCAATTTGGTACTCAATTAGAATAAGTCCTTCAATTTCCATTTTTAATCTTAGTTTCTTGTTATTGCAATGTGACAGTAGTTTCTTTGGAATTTTTGTAATATATCTTGCATTTGATAGCTAAATAGAAAAGAAGCAACTTTGATGTGACAGCCGTGCCACTATTGCAGTTTCTTTTTTTTAGATACAGAGTAATAAATTTTTTATTTTTCTGAGTAATTAGATATTCCAGGAAACGCCGAAAATAGAGACCATGAGGATAGTTAAATGATAACATAAACCCATGGATATAACTAGTAGAAATGTGCCATGCACAATCGACTTTTTACAATACATCCCACGGTATATTACTTTTTTATTTATCGTAATATCACAAGTTTTGAGGGTTATATATGTTTGAGATTAAATACTGAAAATATGTAAAAACATAGAAATCTGTTTGCTATGTTTGTTGTCTTCACATTTCTGGGAGGTCTTCTGAATTAAGAAGTTTGTTGAAGCAATATTTTTTCAAAACGACACATTACATGGTTATTGTTACGCCAAGGAAGATAACCAAGAGACTCAAATGTTTTTTTACTTAGGATTCTTGCATAGGAGAAATGATCGATTGATATTATATTTGTCTCTTTACAGATTAATAAAATTTTATATCGAAGACGTCATATATTTCAGCTCCCTGGGTAACATTTTTATTGTGCTTCACACAATTACGTATTAAATAATCGATAGATTCAAGTACGGGATAAAAATGTTCTGTCTCTGTCCCCCACTCTTTTTACCTTCAAGTTCTTGTAATATGACCCTTTTGAAGCCACCGTGAGTATACAGATTCCTTAGTTCAGCCGGAGCAAAAGCAAGAAAACGGCTTCCAGGCTCTTTCACCGGAGAAAGATGAGGGTGTATACTTTTCTTTTTCAGACAACGATAATTATATTGTGTTCTCCGATATTTGGGCAGTAATTAGTGATTGTTAATAAGTTCACATGCCCCATCTTTTCGCATTTAACAAATGAGCTAAAGTTACAGAACCCCCGTAGAACAACTTATTTTCCCATGCATGGCCGTCCCTAATTGTTACAAATTTTTGAAAACGGAGAAGAGAATAATTTTCTGTACGGAGACTCCGAGAGTTCGATTATTTTTCTTTGTTTCTGGGGGAGTAAGAAACTGGCGCACTAGCCGGCGGAGACTAGTGTTCTATCTAAAACAAACAGGGGTTCATCTTCTTTAAATTTTTGTATACGTACAAGAGAAATAGACAATCTCTATCTCTATGCCAGAAAATCTTTATTCCCTCAGAAAAATGCAGACAAAAGAAATGTAGTTCCTTGAAGATGCCGTTTTTGTTCTTCATGTAATATACTTGTCATCAGTTGATTTAGAACTAATATGTACTAGTTAAAGAGAGAGATTTTCTTTTAGTTAATTATCCTAATTGGAATTATTCTCTTTGTAGGCGTCCCTTACTAATAAATACCATGATTAGAATATAGTCTCCTTTAATAATTAATGAATCATTAGCGAAGAATTCCTTTTCTTTTGCCTCTTTTGTGTTTTAGTGTTCCTGTAAATTACTTCATGAATAAATATATACATAATATAGGTTGCAGTATTTGTAGGGTAGGGGGAGTGATAATTACTTTTAATCACAGTATCTCTTAAGGAGATCAATCAATCATTAATTGCACAAGAGGAATAAGGAAGAGGAAGAACAAGGGAATTTGTCATATAGTTATCTATATTCCTTTTTATCATTATTACTTCATTACGATTTGTACAATAACATTACTGTGATTAGCCAATTCATAAAATAAATAAAACTCTTAAAAACAAAGACACACATATATAGAATAGTGTCATTCTTATAAATACTTACATGTAAAAAGAAAGCTAAATTCTTAAAGAACTTCTCATATTTAAATAAGTTATCTTATTTTAAAGAATCGACTTTTGACAGTATCTTTCTCTGTTATTAAATATTAAATACCGACTTCACATTCATACATACAGATATGAGTAATACAATAACAAGAAATTACTCTTCTCCAAGTTCGTGTAGGGGAACTAACTCTCTACAAACATCAAATTTTGTACCGTACAGGGCATCAAGTTTAAATACAAACCAAAATTATAGAAACCCTAATAGTAAAAATATGATTGCAGAGGGGACAGTACATTCACAATACCCAGATTCCCCAATGTATTCTCCAAAATCATCGTCGTCATACAAGGACTATCCTAGAACTCCTTCTCCAACTCCACGTCGTTTACATTCACAAACTGATCGTACCCATACCTCATCATCACATTCACATACCCATAGAAGAACGGGAAGCGTCAGTGGTATCAGCGGCAATTTCTTATTGGCTACCCCACCAAATTCTGCTCAAGAAAATCTATACCCTAATTATAAGAAATTATCTGTAACGGTACCCAATGATATTGATTGTTTAACGCCATTAGTATCACCTGTGTATGACCCGTTTAATAATACATCAAATACACATGATAACGACAAATCGAAACGTTATAGTCATGAATTGTCACCAAAGTTAACTATAGAAAACACAAATGAACAAATAAGAAGAAATTCTGTTGGTACATATAGTAGTTTAACAGATTTCGCTCAACAACACCATATTGATGTTAATGGTAGAGTATTCGTTGATAAACCGCAAGCTCCAAAGATTAATTTAGATATATAACAAACAAACAACAAACATTTAATAATATTTAATAGACTTTATTCTTATGATTTTAATATATTAATTTTAATAATACTTTTTACTTCTTCATATATTATATAATTATGTTCATTTAGATGGATAGTAATGTGAACGGTTCCGCGTCTATATGTTTTCCCTTCGTGGCTTCTATTTTTCCTTTACAGAATCGCATCTTGATCTTTTTTGTTTTGTTTTCATTTTCAAGTAAAAAGAAGTTATATAATTACATCAAGAAACAAAAATATATCACATACACAAAATAAAACAAAGAAACATATATACAACTATCTATGTTACAATGGATTGGACAATAAAAGCTGCAAAATCAAAAAATGATAAAGCTGCAGGCAGTTCAAGATCAATAATTGAATCCCTAAATCAATTCAATGAAATTAATAATGAAATGAATCAAGAAATTAATTTAAAAATTATTAATTCAATAGATTGGTTAAATAATATACAAAAGATTAAACCTGTATTGTTATCTCCTGATCATACAGAACGGATACCTGAAACGACAACTACTATAAATAAATTCACACCTATTAAACCGACCAGTGAGAATTCAAACATCGATACAACTCCGTTATCATTGAGACAAGCAACAAAGGCCGATAATATTGAGGAGAAACAAAATATTGATACGACTACAAAGTTATCATTTTGGTCCCCATATAAACCTGATTCCGTAGTTAAGAATGATATTACTAATAATAATGTTACAGAGACAGTTCATTCACATGAATCAAATTCTGCTGAGGAAAAAAATGAAACTACTACAACTTCGAAATTTACTGCGATGTCATTAAATTCCACAAATTCAAACAACAGCACTACAACAACTACAAAAGTTGAGAATAATATTTTATCCAATGCAACTGTGACAAGAATGAAAAGAAGATCAAATATGTTTGTGCCTATACCCAAAAAGGATCCATTAATGGTGCATGATACAATTAAATTTAATCAAAATCATACATTTTCTGGAACGACATTAAAAGTTAATAAACAAACAAATTTATCACCTATAGATAATCCATATAAACTGAAGAAAAATCAAAGATCAACAATTAATTATAATTCATCAAGGAAAAGAATTACACAGAGTCCAGTTAATAATAAAAACGTATTTGATAGATTATCTTCTACTTCAACACAATCATTTAATAAAAAAATTACACATAGGCCACATAAAATGGATAAGAAACATACAACATCATCAATCGATTTATCGGGATCTCCTTTAAGAAGAACAAATGCGGGACCCACCAGGATAACTGCAACTGCAACTACTGACAGATCAAGAAGACAAATATTCGAACATGATAATTCGAATTGGCAAGTGAGAGAAACTCTGAAGAATATTTTTTCAACAGATACAACGGGGGATACTCAAACTGAGAAACATCCAAATAAAGTACAAAATGTAAGAAGATCTTTAATTCCTAGTTTGAATCACCTTGGAAGTTCCTCGCTACTAGCTAAAGACAAGCGTCATTCAATAAACATTGGAGGAAGTAACACTCAGGAAGATACAAATGATAAAAATTTATCTATTATCGGCGAGGAAAAGCTATCTAGAGTTATAACAGATAAATCGTCAAGTAATATTGTTCAAAATCCAATAGTGGAAAAACAGGAGCAGGCTATTAAAACAACTAATCGTGATCATAGATTAACAAAATTCAACTTATTGAGATCTGATGAATCAAATAAACAAGACCTAAAGAAAAAACTAAATAAAAGATTATCTGAAGTAATGAAAACACAACAAGAAACAGAAAAACAAAGAAAAGATAAACATAAAAAATTGTTAACTAATGAAACCAATGTCGCAAAGCCTCGTGGCAAAAATTTTAGTGAATTTAAAAGTTTTGGTACTGTGCGTAAATTGAGTAATGTTAGAAGAAGTAATACATTTAACGATATGAGCCAAGTATCAGACAATGGCGAACACAACCTAACAAAACCACAGCAAGGTGGAATCGATACTAGAAATATCTTGGATGCATTAAAAACTGGTGATTTTAGAGCTAGAGTAGGTGATCCAATTGAGGATTCATCATTTGATTATGATGATAATGAGCGACCACCAGCAGTAACCACACAACATGGTAATGATACTTTGCCAGAAATCTTATCTGATTCAGATCAAGAAGATACTAATACGTTACAAGAATGGGCTCGTGCACCACAATTACACGAACAACTGATAAAACAACAGAATTGGGATTCTAAGAAAATTTTTGGTCCTGTTCCACCCTTGCATATAGATGAAATTTTCAAAAATTCAAGAATAGATAAAATGAGATCAGCTTCCCAACTAAACAAAAGCAAACAATAATCACAATAACTTCACAAATACCACTTAATTTGTACGCAAACACAATCTACATACTCCATAAAACAAATTTATAACTATATTCTATAATATCCTAATTCATTACTACTACAAAGAAAACGTATATATGAAATTACACTCTTCTCTTAATTGCTTCGACTTTATCCCATTTAGCGATCCATTCTTCACTTTCAACTTTTGGAACTAAATATATTTTTAATGAATTATCAAAAGTTGGAACTGATGGACTGTCTTTCTTTAAAATGTCATGAATTGTTAATTTTTTACCTGCTTTAATTAAACCACCAGCTTCAGTTTCCAT
>JAXQGP010000688.1:0-11325 GCA_037040125.1 Kazachstania sp. M6911
GATATAGAAAAAAATAAGTATCAAATCATGGAACCCAAATATATAATACCGGAACAAAGTGTGTCATGGATATGAATTACACACATTGATCAAAAAATTCATAATAACCGAATAATAAAAAAAAGAAGAGTGTTGAAATTACATTAGGTTAGTTTTGCCCTTAACCTCAAATAATATTAGTGTTAATTTCCTTTAGTGGAGTTTGTTCAGATGAGGCCTTGAATTCAAGCTTAGAAGTGGTATTCTTCTTAGAAGAAGAACCAACAACAAATTTATTTTCTGAAGAACTGTTATGACGATGTTGATTTAATATACTGTCATTGTAACCATTAATTAATTTATTAACTTTATTATTTGGAGAAGTCTTAAAAGGAGTTAAGATTTTCTTATCTGTCTTTAAATGGAAAGTTAAAGCTTGACCTCTACCTCTAGTTGGAGTTGGAGTACGTTTAGTTGGTGTGAAAGTCTTTGTCTTTCTAGTTGGTGTAGTTTGAGTAATTGAAATATTTGAAATAGAATCTTCACCTATACTTAAATCACAGTTATTTGAATCCTTTTCTGAATTAACCTTTGGAGCTAAAGGAGTTGATTGTTCACTTAAAGTAGAATTGTTATTATTTGATAAATCAAGTGTATTAACATGAGCTTTAGCAATAGCTAATCTTTGTCTCTTAACAGCTTGTCTTTTATTTTGAAACCAAATTTGAACAGCCTTTTCAGTCATTGAACAACGATCAGCTAATTCTAATCTTTGTTTCTTATCAGGAGTTGGACAATTTTCAAAACCAGCTTGTAAAATATTTAATTCCTGTACGGATGTTCTTCTTCTTTTGCGACGAGCTAAAGGAGCATTATCAATTTTAGGTTCTTTAACACCAAAGGTTTCTTGAGAATGTGTAATGAATGCAAATGCACGTTTCTTTTCATTTGAAGATGGTGTAATAGATGCCTTAACAGCAGTAAATGGAGTTAACATATCAATCTTTTTACGATTACTACGTGGAGTCTTTGCAGTTTTCACTATTGGTGTAGAAGGAGTATTAACAGCGAATTTTTGATTCATATGTCTTGGAGAAGGTGGTTGGTGAAATGAATTGGAGTGGTTAACTTTATAATGAGCAGCTGGTGTCTTTAATTCAGATTCTGGTGTTGGTAATTGATTTTGAATAATATTTGTTGTTGTTGTTGTAATCATTGCTGGAGCTGATGTAATTGAAGCAATTGAAGAATGTCTTACTGCACTTTCAACAGATCTTGGACGAGCACCTAAAGTAGCAGATAAAGGTGGTAATCTGATAATACCTTGATCATCGCTACGAAAGTTATTTTTGTTGTATGATTCTAAGAATGGAGAATCTGGAGCAGAAGTTGAAACGGGTTCATGAGTTAATAAAGAAGCCAATGAAGGTAATAGTGGTTTTTTATTGGACATCATATTGTGTGAATGGATGAAGGAATGAGTATTTTATAATGTAGAGTATGTTATAGTTAATATTATTATTAACTTTCAGAAATCCTCGAATTAAATATTTTAATAATACAATACCAAAAGAAATAAAAGAGTTAGAGAAATGTATTCCGATTAAATTTAATTAAATTATGATAAGAACATATTAGTTTACTTATATATATTATAGTATAAGTTAACTAGAATACAATTCATATGTCTATAAATTAGATTGTATATTTTTTTGCGTTTTAATGATTCTATATTACAGTTAGTTTCACGTAGAATATGAAAGTTATTACCCAATTAGTTATAAAATAACGAAAACTAAAATTAATTAATATCCAACTACAGTAACTCCATACGTACAATAGTATATTATCATTATTATTATTATTATTTTATGTTCTTGTTTATTGTTTTGTTTATTTTAAAATTTTACTATTAAGATTACGTGCATTAAAGTGGCAAGCTAATCTTTCAGCAGGGAAATGCTAAAACAGAAAACACCAAATCAACGTAGTAAGATTGAAATAGATTAAAAATAACGTGTCTGTAAAATCTGTTTCTTGCAGAGAAATCTCTTTTTGCATTCAAACAATTTAAAGTAGAAGCAATAAATTACATTTTATCCATTAAAGTACATTAATTTTATTTCAATTAATTGTCCATGTTTGTTATAAATTAGCAGGCCACTATTGTTCGTGTTGTTACCTCATCGGGATATGTGAATGCCAGTCACATTGGATCTTTCTTCGGTGAAACAAAAAAATTGATTTTTACAAGAAGTTGTGCATATGTATCTGAGCAGGATAAGAAAAAATTTGAATTGAATTACAAAATTGGTAATTAAATTCCTTTATTCATTAACCCAATTAGTGATTAATTTAATTAAATGCATACAAATTTAGTTTCAATTTTATAAATTGAAACAAATTCACAAACAATTTCCGTACAGATAGAAATGTAATCAGAGAACGATCCTTCACCTAAATAGGAAGCATTGTGCACAAATGGTTTCTTTTACTAAGAACTCACTGTAGCACCACCACAAAATACGTAAATTTAAGAAACGCGAATTTATTTTTCTTTTTCTTTCAAACAAAATTTCGCTCCTTTTCCCTCTTTCTAAAGTTGTGCCTTCCTTCTTACTAGCAAAGAAATTTTGAAAAAAGGGCGAATTAATGATTCAAATTGAGACTACGAGAGTAACGTACGTACATCACTTTTCATTTTTGCATCAAGAAATTATTATCTTCTAAAAAAAGTGATAACGACGACGAGGCGAAATGAAATTGAAACGCAACGAAACGAAACGCGCTCACAATCTCTTTTGCTCTCTAGACTTCTTTTCGCGTCGCGCCAGATGCTTCTTCGTATGATACTGTGTGATTTCTTATTAAAATTTCTGTTACCCTCAGAACGCGCTTCATTTCGAATGGCGGGTCCTATTTCCTAAAATGGTACATTATTACTCTTGGCAGATGTTATGTCAAAAAATTCAATTTATTTACCCAAAAGAAAGAAAAAGAAAATTATTAAGACGCGCTGTTGTTCTAATATTGAGAAACTTGCTCCTCTTCTAGATATAATTAACGAATCATATATATTTGTTATAGAAATAGTCGTACAATGGATCAAGTGTAAAATTACAAAATATCACATGCATTTCACGTGATTTTTTGGAATTTTGGTACAATATAAACAAATTTCAACAGATTGGTCAAGTAATATACGAATATGAATATGTTGAGCTAATTAATGTACGTAATGAACTATTTTTAAATAATTTATATGAACTTTCAGCTTTTGCAGTTTTCCAGATAAATTGTTTTCTAAGAGAGTCTAGGCCGGTTTCTCAATTCAGTTTAAGATTTATTTCTATTTTGGGATAGAGTAAATTGATATGACGATTCGTAAAATAAAAAGGGTCGTATATTTAATTGCTATCCTTAACTGCGTATATTTCTCTTATTAAATAAAGATATGTATGCATATACGGACTTACCTAATGACGTCTTTTTGAAATGTAATTAATTATGCAAAGTATGTATTGAATTTAATCCAAACCTGGTAAAAGGTTCAATTCATATAGAAAGAAGATTTAGTAAAAAAAGATTCTATTTAATAATTATGGTAGAATATGTAGATGTGATATATAATTTGTTGTTGTTGTTGTTTTGCATAAAGTTTAGCAGTACATTAAATTTATTTGTTAGCTTCTTCAAAGTATTCCTTAGAAGCGTCAACTTCTGGCTTGATAGTAGCAGCACCTGGAGTCCAGTTACATGGTAAAACGGTACCATGTTCATCTGTCCACTTGAAACCTTCAACAATTCTTAAGGCTTCTTCAACGTTTCTACCAACTGGTAAATCGTTAATGGTAATGTGTCTTAAGATACCCTTTGGATCAATGACGAATAAACCTCTTAGAGCAATACCTTCTTCTTCGATCAATACACCGTAATCTCTAGATAATTGTTGGTTTCTGTCAGCTAATAATGGAATGTTAATTGGACCTAAACCACCATCCTTTCTAGCAACATTAGTCCAAGCTAATAGAGAGTATTCAGAATCAGTAGAAGCAAATAAGACTTCGGCACCTTGATCCTTGAATTTTTGAACAGCATCAGAGAAAGCAACAATTTCAGTTGGACAAACAAAAGTGAAAGCCATTGGAACGAAAGCTAAAACAACATATTTACCCTTGTATTGTTCTAGAGAAACTTCTTCGAAGATACCATCGACAACAGCAGTCTTAGTGAAGGATGGAGCAGGTTTTTGAACTTGAGCGACCATTTTTTATTTTTATTTTATTATTATTTATATGTGGAATGTATTTACAAATTAACGTACACTATGATTAAATATTGTAAATTAAAATAAGATATAATTAATAAAAAGGAACTGTTTAATGTCAATCAATAATTTGAAAAATTGCCACCCCTTTATATACTTTCCTTAATTTGAATCCTCCCTTGTTACTTGTCCCCTCAAAATTGGCCATCGCCTCCATGGTACGTTAATTGCATTTCCGACAAAAATTCAAAATTAAACACACAGTTGTGTTTGTGCAGTGCGTTGTGTGTTCATATTCGTTTCCAATTTCTCTGTTGAGCCGAAATAATTCAGATTTTTATCGCTCCGTGTACTCGTTCCTTAAAAGCGAGCGAGAGTTGCAAATGACGATATTTGTCATAATTGGAGCATTTAGTCTGGGCCCGCAATTTATCAGTTGTGGTGAAGTATGTATGTGGAATGACTAAATACCGATGAGGTACAGAGACTTTCGTTTATAAAGTTGATTACTAATTGAATAAATAAGCTCGTCGTTTTCGTTGTAATTGACACATGAAATTCGTTTCTTATCTATTTATTTATTTATTTATTTATTTATTTATTTATTTATTTATTTATCTATTTGCTGATTATGTAAAGTACGCACCCTTCTGTTTTTTTCCTATGAGATGGGCGATCTAGATTCAGGACTCTTGATGGAACATGGAACCTGTAGCATTCACTATAACGTCATTATCATTGTCATTTGATAATAATTCTTCAATGGCAGCTTCCTCATCCTCTTCTTGTGATAATTCACCCATTGAATCAACTTCACCACGTTCTGGGATTACTTCTTCTAATATCGTACCATCTAAATCAGCAATACTATCATTATCCATATGACTAGCGTTACTATTTGCTGATGATATATCTAATGAAGCATCACGTTCCGCATCAAGTTCTCTTTCTCTTTGTAATCGAACACGAGTACGTTCATCAACTCTTCTTTGTACAACAACATCAACGTAACGTGATGTAAATGGTACGAACAAGACTAAACATAATACAATATTTTTGAAAAATGCCATAATATAATCATCTCTAATTGGATCGGGAACAATGTATTCTGTAATTTGATCAGGTAATTGTGTTAATCTTCTTCTAACAATTAAGAAACTACGTCTAACGGGTTCAACAGAATCTAAATCATCCATATCTGCTTCACTTTTAATAAATGATAATATTCTTTCAAAATCATTAATTTGTTGCTTCTCTTGGAATGCTTTTATTTCATATAACATAAATAATACTTCTAACATCTTGTTTGCATCGATAACTTCAACTGCTCCAGTCTTTATTTGACGGAATAACTCTTTTAGAGAATCTTCTTCTGTCATATTACCCATTTGATTGATTTGATATTGTTGATATAATGAATGACGAATTGTTTCTAATGCAGGAAGTTTAAATAATTCAAATAATGAAGGTTTATCTTGAATACGTTCATAAATTTTTTTAGTCATTTGTGTTTGTGTAGTTGTTTGTTCATGTCGTAAAGTTTGTATATTCTCATATTCTGGTAATGCAAATATTTTCACACGTTTATAATCTTCTTCATTTAATTTTAATAATCCAAGGAAATCGGTCCACATATCAATGATTTTGGATGATCTGATAAATGTCGTTATGGTATAAATTATTATTATCGGAATAGTAATGACTGCTGGAAGGAAGAATCCAATCTCAATTGTAGCTAATAAAGGTATAAACATACTCCAAAGTAAATAAAATATTGTAAGTGAACAAACTTTAATAAATTGGAAAATTTTCTTACATAAATAAACAATTTTTAACCATAATGTCATTTCATTAAATGTTGGTTCTGCAATACCACCTAAAGGTATTGGTAAATTGTCCAAATCTTGTAAATAATCATCAATGTTACTCATATATTCTCTCATCCTTGGATCTACAATAAATTCATCGAATGGTTTTTTATTCGGGACATTACGATACATAATTGAAGTACCAGTTTCATTCTCAATTTTTTGAATCAAATCAGGATGTATTCTGATGAGGTCACGGGCAGCATCAATTACGTAGCTGTCATTATTTATTGGTATGGTTACATCTGTATCGTTAATGTATAAAGTAGTTGGAATCTTTGGGCTCATGGCTTCTCTTTTAATAAACACAATATCTTTGCTACCATCACTATGTTCTAAAGTAGCTTCAACTAAATCGGTTTCAGTTCCCACATTATCAAACATGGTATAGATTTTCTCCCCGGATTCTGTAATGTATTCTGTCTTTGGACTATCAAGTATTGGTGTGTCCATTCTTGGAATCGATAGTGTATCTGGATTCGTCTGAGATTGGTGCAAAAGTAATGGCTTATCATCGATGAGTTCTGGTTCATTCCAAAATGAATCGGTGATTTCATGCAATTGGTGTTGAACTTGCACATGTAATTGTGCACCGTGATTCATATCTATACAACTCATAATAGTAGTTGGTTTATCACTATTCAGGGTATCATTCAGTAACTGACCTTTATATACTAATTTAACATCATAATTTGAAATTGTCTCTGATTCGCAATAGTTTATACAAACAAATTCACGCACATCACGTATTGTAGTATTATCGTCCACAACCATATATTTTTGGAATAATTTTGAGTTTGAAATTAATTCAATAACTTTTGGATTTATCAACAGATCAATTTTTTGTCCATGTTTACAATATACCATAATGGTAAATATACTATCCTTAGAAGGAGTAACATCTATATTCAATAAAGTCCTTAATGATAAATCTGAATTGGCATCCAATAGTTTAATAGTGGGACTCTCACCTTTAAATTTCATTGAAATCAAATCATCTGCACTATGTTGATTACCTAATTGGCATTTATTTTCATCACCTATAAAATTTTCCTCGTATATTATATGTTGTAGAGAATTATCTTGTATATTTGAAATCTTGTCATCTAATGATATTTGGTATTCGATTGAATGTAAGAATTTATATTTGGATGATAAATTTATTTCATATTTAATATTTGTGAAAGTGAAATCATAAACACCGTCATAATCTAAATTGATTGCACTTCTAGATCTATTAGAAATTAATTCAAAGGATATTACAATATGTGATTGGTCTTTAGTGGTAAGAATGGATTGTATTTGATTCTCTAATGGTACTTCTTGTCCATCATAAAATATACAATATGAACTAATATCCTGAATTGAACTATCATGATTTATTTCATCTAATTGGGATAGTTTATAATGCGTATATTGTAATAATCTTAAAAATGTAGTTTGACGATGTACTTTTATTGTTAAATCATTACTGACTAGACTTGACACCGAATTACTATTCACAGTAACATATAGAGGTGATTCCACTTCTAACTCCATCATATTTGTGGTATCTTATTTACCAAATTGGATCCGATTGTGGATTGTTAATATTTAATAATTTTATTGACTTAAAACTGATTGTTTTATATTGTTGTGCAAAGGTAAGCCACTATTTTTCACCTATTTTCGTTTTCGTCGATAAAAGTGTGTAAACCGGTACACGCAATTTGACTTCGATTTTTCCTATTATGTTATAATCTCTAACAAAGTACAATATTCGCAATCGATTTCTGATCTCAAATGTAAATAAAATTGGTTAACTGAGTGTATTATCTCGGAAACTCTTCAACTTGTAAGTGATGACGTAAACCGCTACTATATTTCCCATATGCTAAACGGTTAATAGAAACAAGATTATCTGTTAACTACGCGAGATACCAGCAGTTTCTAGAATATTAACCTATTAATACGGTGGATCGTTCACAGTGATAAAAATTCAGATGTTGAGAGTTATCAAATAATTACAGATAACAATAGAATAGTTTAATAAATAATAATAATAGATTTAAAAATAGTAGTTGTAATAATATATAAACATTAGTTATGTACATGCAATTGAAACGAATTGAGGAGATAGAAATTTAACATAATTAAAAAAAAAGGGTAAAAACAGAAAACGGTAGGTATGTCTTAATGTACACAATTATTTTGATTTTGGTGTAACTTTAGACTCTAGATCTTTTAATTCGTCTTCTAATTTCTTAATAATTTGTTCATTTTCTTTTGTCTTTTGTCTTGCTAATTCAGCTCTCTTTCTTCTAGATTTAGCTTCTTCATCTCTTCTTTCCAATTCTTGAATCCATAACTTTTCTCTCATCTTTGCCTTTTCTCTCATTAATTCTTCTTTGGATTTCATATCCTTTCTATGTGTATCATATAAGAAAGAACCTGCTACTAAAGCTAATAATGTAGCACCTTGGAAAGCAATACGCCAACGGAAGAAATTTTGAGCCTTTCTACTATTACCTAGTCTGATATTTTGAGCTGCCATTACAACGGCACCTGTAGTTAATATACAACCTATTGGTACTAACGGTTGTTGCTTACAATGGTAGAGAATTCTTTGACCAAATGTCATTTCATCTAAATCGTTCTCCTCCTTAGGAGCCATATCGAAACTGGATGGTATACTCGTCATTGTGTATCGTGATTAATAGCTTGTTTATTGGGGTAATATATAACAATCTCAATTAGGTGTAGCTAATGTAACTAAATAAGATAAAAGGGATATAATTCTGCAACTTGTAAATAAATTGCTAATGACCTGCTTAGCTAATCTTTTATTATCCTTAAATATATTCAATTCGGTTTACTTCAATCCTTATAAATTGTATCTGATGTAAAGATTGTTCACAAAACTGTTAACTTATTTATAAACTTATCAATTTAATAAACTGTACCTGAATTGCAAAACACCTCCTTACTTTTCTGTTTTATTGTTTCAGCTTTTTTTTCTTCCCTCTTTCATTTGTTATTGCGTTGATATTAAATGTGCTCTTCGATTTCTTTGCGAACTCGCTTGGTGAAGTCAGCCTTGAAATTTCTGTTAGCGTCAGCAAAGATAACTATGAACGTGTGAACTCGGAGATTTCATTGCTGTCGTCAGGTAACAACAATGCATCAACTACAACTGATTGTAAGGAAGAGTTTCATCGTAACTTGGTTTCTTAACAAATAGGTATCTAAATTTTAATAAATGATACAATATGCTATTTTCTTTTGTGATCCTATCTATATAGACAATGGTTTATGTACATAAATAAGATATATATATATATATATATATATATGTTAAACAATATGTGCGTTGTAGATTTTATCTTATTCTTCTGCGCACATATCTAATACCCATTTACTTAACTTAATAACATCTTCATCTAAGTAAACGTCATTTAATAAGACATTGTACTTAAGGACAATTTCTAAGAATGCACTAATAGATAATTCATAAAGTAAAGATATCACATCGTTAGATTTTGTTTCTTCATCATTACCATTATCCATACCTCTTAACTGCTTGATATGACCTTCTGGTTTCCATTCACTATATTTGCCTAATATGGCTACAGATTTTTCTAGATGACTTAATACTTCACCAACAGATGCAACAACACTACCCTTTGGAGATTCATCAATGGCTTTAATTAAGAAACCCATTAATGATATGACACTTTCCATGTGACACACAGCTAATGGTACTAACTTTTCAGCTTGTCTATCTTTATTTAAATACCATAGATCAAACAATGATAAATGTAAATCTTTCTTATTACCATTTGCTGGGAAGAAAAATGTAACCATTTTATTCTTGATATTATTTATTATACTTTTTAAAAATAGAAGTACCTTTGGATCTCTTGTTATAATTGTTTCATTGTATGAACGGAATGAATCCAGGCCAGCACTGTTACCTCTGAAATCGTTAATGTTATTGTTTGAATAATTACCAGATGCATACTGCATACCATTTTTACGTGTTCTTAATAAAATATCTTCATCTTGTAAAGAGATTCTATGTGCAGACAAATTATTAGAACCATTGTTATTAAAATCATTCAATGGATATTCTGATCTAATATCACCGTTGATAACATTAGATTGGTTACCAAACAGATCTGTTTGTTGATGGACCTCGTTGTTAATAATCTTGTTCTTACCGTTCTTAGTAGTCATGGTATTTTCCAATTCATTCAAATATTTATTGACATTTTCATTATTTGTCTTGATCACTTCGATACATTCAGTCAAAATATTAGACCATGAATTAGTATTCTTAAATTCATTTGAATATATTGGTAATCTTAAAGATGTATCTGCAGATGTAGCTCTATAGGATAATTCTTGGAATGCAGTCAATTTAGTAAATGGTTTCTTACTGTTTAATCCACTAACTAAAGTTTCGATTGGAGATGGAGACAATGAAGAGATTGGTTTCCCTTTATGTAAACAACCAATAGACATATGAGCATTGAAAGTCACATTGATAACTTCAAATTGGACGAAAATCAAAAAGGAAAGTAGTAGTAATTGGAATTGGGAAGAAATTGGTAGAATCATTGGCCAGCCAATAACATAATAAAGTAATGGAGAACTAATCAATAACATCGATGAAAGTACACCACTTTTGGCGAAAAGTTTGTTTAATCTAGCCGCAATGTATTGTTGTGGAGCCTGATATTGTGAATCAATTCCAAATACAAGTTTATCCGCATCAAATAAAATATGTTGTAAAGTGTAAGCTGCCGGTATTAATACCCATGAGTATAATCTGTAACTTTCAACATGGTATAATGATAGGGAATATAAAATAGCATTATCACTAATAATATTGCCAATTAATATACTACCAATTGCATATGTGACAAAATAAACTACTGCATTAAATGAACATATTTGTCCAATGAACTGGGTGATAAATGAGGAATAAGCCAATGATGTAACATGTAAGAAATTTTTCCTGCTTACTATTAGACAAAGAGCAACAAAGTATAGTTCCAGGTATTTAGGAAAGAATAACATAACTCCTTGAATGAATGAATGGTTGTATCGTGATATTAATGTAATGAATATTGTTTGTAAAAAGGTTACACTAAGGAAAAACCTTACAATCATATTATTGAAACGGGTTTTACAGATATCACTGAAAATAACATTGTAACTATATCTATA
>JAXQGP010000689.1:0-11315 GCA_037040125.1 Kazachstania sp. M6911
TTTTATCTGTTCTAAATATTTTATATAATATAGTGTTTATTATAATTTAATAAATATCAATTAGTATCCTTTTAATATATTAACAATAATATCAATAACTAGCTTTGTATTCATTTTACACTGAAAGACTTAACTTTTAAAAAAATAACCTCTACTACAGTATAAATTTATAAGGGGTATTCATCAGACGAAGCCAACAAAACAAAAAGGTAGAATATCAACAAGTGGATACAATTATAAGTTATTACAACTTACATATATTTATGGTCCTTCACAAACTTCAACGAATATGAAGAAACTGATTTTTAAACGTCTTCTTACTACTAAAGTCAACACCAGTCGAGTCCTTGCTAAACCCAAATTCGATGTTAAGAAAGTGCTAGAAAATATCCCTCAATATGAACATTCAATAAAAAGTAGGGAATTAGTTACACAAGACCAATTACTTACAAGGCTACACAACCTAACAAATCAAACCTCCAAGATCAAATCTCTAAATAAGGATATCAATGAGATTCAGCAGGTCAGAAAGAGTCTAGAATCACAAATAAAAACAAACAGGGATAAGTTGGATAAATTACTTCCAACAATTAAATCATTGAAGGATCAATTCCAAGACAAGACTGAATTATTAAAACAAATATCGAACTCCGTAGATGACACTTTATCGAGTCTACCAAATCTATTGAATCCTATATCACCATTGAATGGCACACCAGAAGTTGTTCATTGGATCAATAAGCCAGATATTGAACCGCAAGCAGACGAGGAAAGGACTCATGTCGAGATTATGAAGAAGAAAAATATGATCGATTTACAAAGTGCATCAAATACAACAGGTTCATCATCATATTATCTACTTAATGACGGTGCTCAATTAGAATTGGCATTAATCAACTATGCAATTGATACCGCTAGAAGACATGATTTTGAATTCATCATCCCACCAAGTTTAGCACGTCTAGGAGTTATAGATGCCTGTGGTTTTAGACCTAGAGATATGAATGGAGAGAAACAAATATATGCTATTGAAGGACAAGATATAGGACTTGTAGCTACCGCTGAGATCACGTTAGCTGCATTGGGTTTCAATAATACAATGGATCTAAAAGACAACGGAGTTAAAAAAGTTGTTGGTTTAAGCAGATGTTATAGAGCAGAAGCTGGTGCAAGAGGTAAGGACACAAAAGGTTTATATAGAGTTCATGAATTCAGTAAAGTTGAATTGTTCTGTTGGTCTAAACCTGAACTTAGCGATGATGTATTACAATCTCTAAAGGATTTCCAAATTGAACTATTCACTAATTTAGGATTATCCGCAAAGGTTATAAATATGCCATCTAATGATTTAGGTAATCCAGCATACAATAAATATGATATCGAAGCTTGGATGCCAGGTAGAGGCTCTTTCGGAGAGATCAGTAGTACATCAAATTGTACAGATTATCAAAGTAGGAGATTAAATACAAGATGGAAAGATGAAGGTGGTAACTTAAACTTCGTACATACTATCAATGGTACAGCAATGGCTGTTCCAAGAGTTATAGTTGCATTGGTAGAGAATAATTATAACAAAGAGACCAATAAGATCAAGATTCCTCCAGCATTAGTGTCATACATGGGCGGTAAGGAATACATTTGAAACTCTCCGGTAGCTAAAAATAATACCATGTGCATATTCAATCATGTATATAGATAAAAAGCGATTATTTAAAATATAATTTTTAATATGAAATAACATAGAAACTTCAGAACTATGAAGGCTTTCAAGTTTTGAACTGTAAAGTCTATCGTGAGTTACCTTATTATGATACTCTTCTAGCTTCGCCTTCTCGCTAAGTCTGCAGAAGACGAAAAATTAATGTAACACATAACAAACCATATGACATATGCATCAGGGACGTAAACGTTATACAAGAATTTATATGTAAGAAGTGTTAACAATCATTAGTACAGATACTCTATATCTATACCAATACATACATAAATACAGAACATATTAAGAACCGAGGTTAATTCCTAATACAAAATCAACGAAACAAATTAACTCATGCTAGTACTTGCAATCGGTGATGCTCATATTCCGAGTCGAGCAATAGTATGTTAATACCATAATTATTTTAGAACTAACATCAATTTTCAATAATTCCTTTTAAGTAATTCATTTACTAACAACAATTGGGAGACTTTTATCCTATCTCCATTTGATTTTACAGAACATTCCATCAAAATTTGAAAAATTACTAAGCATACCTGACAAGATCTCTCATATAGCATTATTAGGAAATAGTACAAGTTCACCAGACTTCCTCAACTTCCTTAACACAGTCTCCTCGAACATTACTATGGTGCGTGGTGAATTTGATAAACCTACCATTGTTAACAGTCGCACCCCTGAATCTAACAATAATCATGAAGCCTTACAAGAAACAGCCATACCCCTAGTAGCTGTAATAAAAGAAGGTAATTTCAAGATAGGTTGTTGTAATGGTTATACTGTCGTACCAAAAAGTGACCCATTATCGTTACTGTCTTTAGCTCGCCAATTAGATGTTGATATAATGCTGTGGGGTGGTACCCATAATGTCGAAGCATATACATTAGAAGAGAAATTTTTCGTTAACCCTGGGAGTTGTACTGGTGCATTCAATTCTGATTGGCCAATAATAAATGAATCTATAACGAATACAAATGAAAATGATAATGTGGATACAGATGCGAGAATACAACAAAACGATGATAAGTTAAAATCAATGTCAATAGATGATGACAACAACAAGACTAAGAGTGAAGACGATAAAAAAACAGAAAATACCAAAATTGAAGAAAATAATGAGGAGAATACAAAAGTTGATAATAATAAAGATGATGCAGACTCAATAAATGAAGAGGATATAAGTTTATCCGAAATTGAAATATCAGGTTCAAATGTACCGAGCTTCTGTTTATTAGATATACAAGGTTCAACTTGTATATTATACATCTATATGTTCATCGATGGCGAAGTGAAAGTTGATAAAGTCAAATACGAAAAACCAAATGAGGATAATTAGTGATTTAGAATGTGCCATTATAAATCATTGGATACCGTCATTAAATATATATTGTTGTATAACCCTAATAATATAACATTGTCACTTCGTACATAACGAGCAACAATGAAATTTTCCGAAATTTTTCATTTTTCTCTGAACGGGAAACTAAATCAAGATTTATGAAACTATATAAATGGACGAGATGTTGACAATAAGTTATAGTTTCATATGTTGTTTCCTCTTAGACAACATTTGTTTTCATTTTAAAAGAAACCAGGAAGTTCTTTCCTTTATTATTTTATGATGATTGTGAGTGCATTTGGCTCGAGATGCTGTTAATTCAGTGTTGATGTGGAAAAACTCAAGCTACCTAATTTTTACTTTTGGCTGATCTAAATATTATTAGAAAGAACATTTTTCTGTAAAAGAATCTTATCTGTGTAGTTGTCTCAATGTAGCTGAAAAAACATTTGATGGTATATTTAGTTCGTATATGTATTGTTCTCGAAATACCCTTTGCGCCAGGATGATTCAATATATGTCTTACAGAAAGTTATTTGATCTCATACATTTACAATTGATACAGCAAAATGTTTTTAACATTGAAGTGAAAAGGTGATGAGAGTGATCAAAAAACAACTAACCGATTAATTGGAAAGACACAAAAGATAAAATATGTCTTTGTAATAGTGCAATTGGGAACAATGAATGTACGATGAAAAATGCAGGGATAATAAAATTATGTAAATATATATAGACATCCTAATTTGGATGGTTTATTATTAATTAGCAAAAATGCTTATGGTCTTCATACCGTAATATTATCTAATCCTTCCTTAATGATATCTTCCAAAAGATCACTCTTTAAATCATCTTCCTCATTTGAGTTTTTCTCAACATTTGGACCATGTGTAAAATTTGAGATCTTCAATTCATCTAAATCCAATACTTTCTTCATTGCATAAGCATCTTCACCATCTTGATAATAACTTTTTTCAATACTTAATACTTCAAATTTTAAAGTATCTCTATAAAGATGTAAAGCAGCTCTATTAGATTGTCTTACATGTAAGGAAACATAGGTAGCTTGATTAACCTCTCTTAATGCAAATAAAGCTTGTCTCATTAATTTTTCAGCTAAACCCATTCTTCTAAATGTTCTCATTACACTTAACGATGTAATATGTCCATTAGCAGGTTCGTTTGCTTGATCAGGATCATCATTCATCTTAGTTAATACATAACCTATTAATTTTTCACCTGGCTTCACATAAGTTGGATCTAATTTAATTGAATTACCTAAATTATCATTCATTAACATATAATCTTCTTCGTTTGCATCCTGAGTTTCTGGTTCGATATCAACATCTGTAGTAGTCGCAACGAAGGATAATTCTGGCCATGATAAGATGTGATACATGTAATATT
This sequence comes from Kazachstania sp. M6911, assembly GCA_037040125.1. Taxonomy (NCBI): domain Eukaryota; kingdom Fungi; phylum Ascomycota; class Saccharomycetes; order Saccharomycetales; family Saccharomycetaceae; genus Kazachstania; species Kazachstania sp. M6911. The sequence continues at coordinate 4,464 of JAXQGP010000689.1, forward strand.
TCATCATGTAATTTTCTGGTAAATTATGTAAATTTGCATTCTGCATACAAATTATATCATCAATTGTAGCTCTTCTAATGGTGATTGGCATTGTTAGTAGTTCTGTCCCTGTCTGGTAAATTAGAAAGTACTGATATGAGTTAATAGCTACACTAAAAATGTATATGATATAAACGATCTTTACTTTTGTAGTGTGTACATTTTTCAACATCCAAGTGAAATTTTCAGTTTCACAGTCGCTCTCTGTGCTAACTGTTGCATTGAAGTATTTCGTTCAGCGTTTTACAAGAAGCGACGGGCACGTATTTTGTTTGCGGGAATCATATTTTTGGTAACAACTTATCGTGATTGGGAATATAAGAGTTAATGTTGTGATGACAACAAACATATAAAATAGTGTCGCAATTTCATCAAAACCGAAATAAGTAGTTTCCTTCTGCCTTTAAGTTGATTTATAACTTAGAATTTAAATGTGGTAGATCAGAAGCGGCACGAAAACCTTTAGCTTTAGAACATATATGACACTATGCATCACTTATGTTCAGCAATTTACTGAAATTTGATTTACAAGTAATTAACTGGGCTCAATAATCTCCCTGACGAACCAATTGACTACACTGTATTTAACGTACTTAGTCTATTCGATATATAACACATTTATATATATTTCTTGTCGTTGCTATTCGGAGCCTGCGAACCTCCAGAAAAATTAGCCGCCGAGGAAAACAGAACGCATTTTTAATGTGTTAAATTGAAATAATTGAGTATTCTATGAGTATGAACCCACATTTTCGAGTAATGTTGCACTACAAATATAGAAATCAGATCATTTGGGAGAATTTGTTGACACAGTAATTTCAACTATCTACAATCTGTAAGTAATATTCAAGAATTAAAAATATTATTCTCGATATGCAACATAAAAGATATAGAGAATACAGTGAAACTGCAAAACCATTACAAGCAAAAATAGGAAATACTTTACATGCCTCGGATACTAAGAAAGGAAAATCTTCATTTACCACAGCTACAAACATTAGTAGAAAACAAACTGTTTCAAGTCAAGGTGAAAAATTACAATTCTATGACAAATCAAATAAATCTGAACATCCTACCTGTATGATTGCAAGATCTCACAAAAACTACAGGAGCAAACCAAAAGCTAGAGAACATATCAAAGATGTGGTGAAAATTATACCTATTGTTAGTAACAAAAAATTCAAGGATCGTTCATTAAAATTTGAAGATTTTGATCAACCCCCAGACTCGACTTCGACGCCAGTTACAAATCATGTTCGAGATAATACTGAATTATATAAAGATGATAGTGTAAATAACAATGAAACTAGGCACAATCATATCCTGCACGGTCACATTTTGAATGAAGCTCCAGAACCCTTTAAAAATTGGGACATACTTAGTATAAAAGGTTCTGAAAAAAAGAACAACGAGTTACGAGAATATCACCGTACAACTACACATAACCAACCATATCAATTAACTTTCCAAGATAGACCAATTCTGCATAATTGGGATAATATTACCTTCGAATTACAAGAACGTGGCTTTGTGACAAACGACCCTCATTATTTATATAAAACAGCAACTGTTTTCGGTCCATCAAATAACATCAGTACTAATGAAAGCTCTGCTGATAGCGATTCAGCAGGATATCAATCTAGTGGAGGTAATGCAACTTATAATAACAGCAATGGGTAGTTTATGAGCTGATCCAAAAAAAAACGCCCAACCTCAAATATTACTATTACTCTTCTAAAAAATTATTAATCTCACTTATTTCTACTCTTTTAGCAGCCAGGTTTTTATTATTATTCAAAAGCGTGTTATTTAATGTTTCAGCAATTATAGAATTCATTTCTCTTTATGCTAATAATAATCATTTACCCCCAAAAAAATCATATATTAAGTCTTGGTTAGCTTCTGCCGCAATATCTCTGTCAACACTGACTACCTTGTTTGTTTTGTGTCTCTTTCCATTTCTGCGAACAGAATGATTTTTTTTGTTTTTGTTTTCAGTTCGGGCAGATTACATGAACATATTGAAAAATCACGAAGAGTAAACTGCACAAAAACAATTAAAATTTTGATGCAATAAGTGGGAAACAAAATAGTTAATATATTCAGATGTGCACTTTTCTCTCTGTGATTACATTGTGGAACAGAAAAGAAAAGGAAAGGGTACATATTCAATTCCCACAGAAGACATTTATTACGTTTATTTTTCTTTCTATTATATTTGTTTTTATTATAGTTCGCTGCTAACATTTTCTGTCGAAAGTCAAAATTAAATAAAACAACAACAATATCCCATTTCCTTTAATTTACATTCTATTAATTTGCCACTTAACAGCACTATTATTTTTTTCATCTTCTGTTTGTTTAATCTTTCTGTTGTTTTATAAATATTTCAAAAACGCTTTTTACTAACCAAAACATAACTATATTTGAAAAAAATAACATAACAGCCTATCTTTTTATATTAGTTAAACCTTTCTTTCTAAAGTTTTTACATTCTGATTAATGAATACAAACTTATCGTTAAAAGGACAAATGAAGTGTGTATAAAAAGTAATTTGTAGAACTTCAAGAAACATCGTACAACAATATATCTATTCATAAGAAGATTGCAATTATTAAATACACCGAAATCAAAGAGAAAAATACTAACACATACATACACATCCATTATTCAACAAGTATTTACTATCTTTCCCTTGTTGTTACTAATACTTTATATTTATGACATCTTCAACTATTAATAATAATAAAGACACAAATATAGATAATATAACCATAAGTCAACGAATAAACCGAGAAATTCACCATAAACCCTACATAACTGATCTAATTCCACGTCGAATGATATCCTGCGATAAAGATATTACGAATTCTATCAACCAGAAAACAACTCAAAACTGTTACCAGGTTGCAACACCTAAATCACCACATGATCTAGTAACGTTACCAAGTAATGATGATTTAAGTGTAGATAATTTTAGATATCAAGAAATGATGGAAAAGAGGACATCGAATTCACCTGGCTCATTTTCTAATTCGGCCACTTCCAAGGATAATACAATAAATAAGGACAATCCAAAAGACAGTGAAGAAACTGAAAGATTTAAACATAACATCATGAAAAGTGAAATATTGGATATTGTCCATTTACATAGTTTACTGACACATAAAGAAGTTGATAACATTAGAAATGACATACAACGTATTGAAGCACAAATAAAATTACTAGAATATATGCATAAGGATAAAACATTACCTATTAAGATCGAAAACTATGAAAGAGAGAAAATTGAAATCAATAAGAAAATATTACATGCCAAAAGTATTCAAGAAAAATGGAAAGATCATGTATTTCCAAATGGCTCAGCGCCACAAAACTATCTAATGACTGGTTCGATACATATTCCAAAGCATCATTATCAAACAAGAAGTAAAAGTCACGGTAATTTATTAGACAATACAGAACTATTTCAACCAGTTGATGACTCAATATTGAATGAAAGATCAAACAAACGTCAAAAGTTATCTCCTGATAATTCTAGACTACAAACGAAACCTATAGTATCCTTCAATAATATTCCAAACACACCAGAAGTACCTCCAAAGAGTAATACTTTTGAATTACATAAATTTACACCAAATAAAATGAATACACACCATCGAAGAATATATTCGAGTTCATGCTTATCAAATAATAGTGGTGTAATTGGCCAAACAGAAAAGAATCAACCAATCTTCAGAAGGTATGATGGGATATTGGTTGTCATCACCTGTAGTTTCTGTCAAAGAGACAATTTCACCTCTGCCCAAGGTATGGTTAACCACACACGTTTAAAACACCATAAAACATATTCAAGTCAACCATTAACTATTTTATTCAATCAAGTTTTACTACCAGATGAAAAACAAGATCCTGAAGTTCTAAAGAAATTCGAATCACTAAAACTTGATCCACACAAGGAATATCTACCATACGATATAGCAATTCCATCAATGACTGCACCTCCAAGAAAAGGCAAATCAAAAATGACAGGAACTAGTTCTGCTTCAATGAAAAATAAAATTAATGAAGTAAATATAATGGATCAACCTAAAAGGGATACCACCCATTTGAGAACTTTCTACCCAGATAACGATTTTGATGACCTTGTAGATATGATAGATAACTCTAGGAAAGATCTTCAGGCAATTTTGGATATACCTACTGATGATGAATCTGAAGTAGATGAAGAAATTGATAAAGACGATCTTTCAAAAGATGAAGATTTCTTCATGGAAGATGGGGCAGGAAAGTCAAATTCAGAGGAAACCGGTAGTTCCGATTATGCGAGTGATGAAGACGAAAGAGAGGGGACAAGCTCTACAATATCATCCCCAATTGAACCATACACTCAAAATGAGCCATCACGGAGCAGTACTAGAATGAGAAATGCTAAAACTAAAGCAGTCGCTGAGACAAATTCCGAGACTGTAGGTAGTCGACTACGCAGTAGTACACTATCAACAACCGTCGTTGGAGATACTCCCAGTGATAATGTTTCTAGAAGATTAAGAAACACGGATACATACAATGTAAATAACAACGATGAAGCAGAAGCCACGATGAATGGTTCATCTGAGAAAAGATCACAGCACTATAATTTGAGGTTAAGATCAAGGATCCGTCAAACAGTAAAGTAGGAAATGACGTGCAACTTAATGAAATATAGTTACTATAGAATAAGATAATAGTATCGTATTGGTAATGATTGGTAACCCCATCCAGTTAGAAAGCTCTACGGTAAAACTATTGCTATCGAAGACCGCTTAATTGAGTAGTCGGACTAAAAATCTGTTGAGTCGGCAGAACAAGAAAAAATGCGAAGTCTTCAAAAAAAATCAGAGATCTACAGACTTCTATATGTGTGAGCATCGGGGTTCTTAACAACTGTTCTAGGTAAATAATAATGAAGTTGAAAGAGCAAAGGAAAAAATCAACAAATATTTTATTTAGATATTATATATAAAAGCATAATTAAATGAGTTTTATCTAATTAATGCATTTTCACCCTGCTGTAATACATACATAAAAGCACATATCAAGGTTACGAAATGCTGCGATTTCGTGGGGGATTGTTTCGTCAAACGAGAAGATTATCTACACAATGGTATTATGCCACCGATATACCCACAACAAAACCATACGAACCTAATTATCAACCATCAATTGCTCCACAGAAATTTGAAAAGTTGTCTGAGGAGGATTCAATCACTTTGGAAAGTAAATTCCGTACATTAAACAATAAAACAAAGGAGAGCGGTACTGCTACGGGTTCCGAGAAAGTTCAAGTTGGGGAGGACAATTTATATACTGTTGACCTAGGTAACTTCACCATTAAGCCAACTTATTGGCATGGTCCAACTTATGAAGTTAGAAGAGGATTATGGTTCAATTCTACCGGTACTCCATTATCATCTTTTCTGTGTTCTGAACTCGAAAATTTATCTGGGAAGAAGAATGAAGTTCAGAAATTAGAAGGAGATTACGATGAAGGTAAATATGTTCTGTTTAGTGAAGATGATAACAATACTGGCTTTATATTAAAAAATTTAGATGGTGGGAAACTGTTTTTAAATTACCTAAAGTCAGGTCTAGGATCGTATATACAAATTAATGGTATTGCAGTATACAAAGGGGAGAAAAAACCTGTCGATTTCAATAGTATCGATAAAATGCTGGTCAATTCAGTGATCAAGGAAAAATTAAATGTAAAAGAAGGTATTAAACCTAATTTAGATGAGGAAAAGGAGAATGAACCTGCTGTATTATCCAATCTAACTAGTTGGGACCTATTTGATAATTTATCCTCAATACTTAGTACAAATGGATCCGACAAGAACTCGACGAATTTGAAACCTGATACAGAATTTGAGCAGGTTCGTCTGATGGGTGATTATCCAAATCAGAAACGTAAAATAAGAGATTTAGTTTTATGTGTTCATGGCATAGGTCAAACACTGGGTAAGAAATATGAGTATGTCAATTTTGCTCACACAGTTAATTTATTAAGAGAAAATATGAAAAAATTGTATTCACAGTCTGATTCTTTGAAACAATTGAATAAAAATCATGGTAATGATGACTGGGAGTCAAATCCAGGTATACAGGTACTACCAATTACATGGAGACATTCTATAAAATTTAAGACAGTTCCAACTGAAGATGATATTTGTAATCCCGAAATTCCTTCGTTAGAAGATATCACAGTATCTGGTATACTACCTTTGAGAAGGTTAGTCGGCGATGTTGCACTGGATGTATTATTATATGGGGAGAAATATTATCAAGAGCTTATTCTAGATACAGTAATGAACGAATTAAACGGTACATATACGTTATTTAAGAAGAAAAATCCAGATTTTAATGGACGGGTTCACCTAATTGGACATTCCTTAGGTAGTTTAATTTTATTTGACATGCTTTCAAGACACAGACATTATAAACTAAAATTTAATGTGTCACACTTCTTTGGTATCGGTTCACCTGTAGGTCTTATTAAACTTGTTGAACGTACTAAGATCGGTCCTAAGAAAGGTCCTAAGCCAAAATCAACATTAAGGGTTAACAGGCCAAATTGTGAAGAATACTACAACTTATATCATACTTGTGATCCTGTTGCTTATAGGTCAGAACCGTTGATAGATATAAGTATGTCACAATATGACCAGGCTTACTTACCTCATTGGTCTGAATTAGATGGATTTACATCCAAGATGATAGAAATTAGTGGAAATATTTGGGAGGGATTACCAACACCGCCAAATATTCAAAAG
>JAXQGP010000690.1:0-11261 GCA_037040125.1 Kazachstania sp. M6911
AGTCGATGATCTTGTTTGCAAGTGGTAGAAAAACCAATGAAATACCCGATAACGATACTTTAAATCATTTAAAGACAATTGACTTACCAAATCAAGATAAATATACGTATGCAGCTGATTTATTTAAGAGACAAGTAGCTGATGATCAAACAAAGACTAGAATGTTTCAAGAGTTACCAATTGTTCAAAATAGAGGTGGAGTTGAACATATGAATAACGTTTATAATTCATTCAGAACACAACCAATGGAGTATCATTTCCCTGACGATTTCTTTCACTCATCAAGTGGGAATCGTAACGAATATGTAAATTATTATGTCAAGATAAGAGAGGGATCTGTTAAAACAGTCGGGTTCCCAGAGAAACAACTAGATCATGAACATGAATTAATTTCTCCAAGAAATGATGAAAGGTATAATTATGCTGCGTTTGCCTATCTGTCGGATTCGTATCTACTTTTAGCATTACCATTTTTCTCAAATATGCCATTATATTCACATAAATTTAGTGTATCCCTGGATCACACCATTCATTTCCATCAGTTACCTCATGTTAACGATCTAATCTATTTAAATATTGAAAATTCAAGATCGGCAGATCACAGACATCTAATGCAAGGTGAATATTTTGATTCAAAGACAGGTAAAATTCTTGCAAGTGTATCCCAAGAGGGTCTAGTAGTCTACGATTCCATCAAACAATTAAAAGCCAAGTTATAACACATTTTGTTCCTCTCATGTATATCCTGTTCTGTTTCAAGTTGTTGTTCCCAACGGTTTTTCTTTGTTAACCAAAATTTCAAATTCGCTCGTTTTGTATGGAACTCCCACTCATTGTGTGTGTGACAACCGAATAGAACTACTAACACCACATTACAGGGACTGATTCACTTGGAGTAGGAAACTTGTGAACCTGTAACTCATATCTATCTTTACTATTATACAACTTATATATTCTAGATCTAAAAAAAATAACTTTCTTCTTCTTCTATATCGTATGTTCTAGCTAGTTATCACTACTATATAAAAGGGGATAACAACAATTACAATAAGAAATGAGTGATATTGAAACAAAGACAGGATTACCTGAACCATGGACTGTACGTTATAGTAAATCAAAGAAACGTGAATATTTTTTCAATCCAGATGATAAGAAATCTCAATGGGAGGCACCAGAAGGTACTAATGAGACTGAATTACATGAATATTTAAAATTGAATCCATTACGTATTAGATGTCTTCATATCCTTATTAAACATTCTGGTTCAAGAAGACCTGTATCTAGTAGAATCAATGCAAAGATTACTATTGATAAAGACGAAGCAATTAAAGAATTACAAGAGATCCATGATAAATTAATGAGTCAGGATGATAGTAAGAAGGGACAATTCGAAGCTATTGCTAAGGAAAGATCAGATTGTTCATCTTTTAAAAGAGGTGGTGATCTTGGTTGGTTTGGTAAAGGTGAAATGCAACCACCATTTGAGAAAGCTGCTTTTGCTTTAAAAATTGGTGAAATTAGTGATATTGTAGAGACTGATAGTGGTGTTCATATCATCAAGAGAGTCGCTTAATTTTGATTCTATTTTACAGACTTCGGACATATATCATATATAGTAATAATACCAATACATACCAAATAGTATACATATATCTATGACATTCTTGAACTCTTGCAATCATCATCATCATCATCATCATCATCATCATATGTTGTTGCAGTAGTTGTTGCCTCTGTGGAAACGACGCGCAAAATAAAATTGAACGAGGCCGAAACGAAACGGAACGAATTGGAACGCAACGATTGACCGTCAAAGTTTTGAGACTTTTGATGATTTGTTGTTTGGGTCCAGGTTTATGTTTGATCTATATGGGTTAGACTGTTTTATAAAGATCAATTGAAGTTGTGATAGTTGCGTTTAGTACTGGGGACAGCTTATTCAAGGTAGGAGACACTCTCAAATCGGTTATAAGACACGTCTATAAGTTATCGGCGATATGAGTAACAAAATTTCCAGAACAGATTCTTTAAAGAAGACTTTGTCTAGATCCAAATCATCATTGACTAATTTATTCAAGAAGAATAAAAGAAAGCATCCAAGAGATGAAGATGACGAAGAAGATGCATCAAATAATAAATCAAATTTATCACATGTGAATAATGATGATAATAGTAGTAGCGGTAATAGTAGTAGTGATAATGATTCTGATTATAATAATGAGGATGGAACTCCAAGAAGTCATAAACGTCGTCATATTGAAGATGAAGCAAAAGCTAAATTAAAACAAATTGAATTTGAAAAAAATGAAAAAAATTTAGATTCAAAATTACCAAAGGATTTAAGAAAATATAGACCACAAGGTTATTCATTAAATTTACCACCAAAGGATAGACCAATTAGAATCTATGCAGATGGTGTCTTTGATTTATTTCATTTAGGTCACATGAAACAATTGGAACAATGTAAAAAATCTTTCCCAAATGTTACTTTAATTTGTGGTGTTCCAAGTGATAAAATTACACATAAATTGAAAGGGTTAACTGTATTATCTGATAAACAACGTTGTGAAACTTTAACTCATTGTAGATGGGTTGATGAAGTCATTGAAGATGCACCATGGTGTGTCACACCAGCTTTCTTAAAAGAACATAAAATTGATTATGTTGCACATGATGATATTCCATATGTAAGTGCAGATTCTGATGATATTTATAAACCAATTAAAGAGATGGGTAAATTTTTAACAACACAAAGAACTAATGGTATCTCAACAAGTGATATTATTACTAAAATTATTAGAGATTATGATAAGTATTTATTAAGAAATTTTGCTAGAGGTGCAACTAGACAAGAATTAAATGTATCATGGTTGAAAAAAAATGAATTAGAATTTAAGAAACATATTAAAGATTTCAGAGAATATTTTAAGAAAAATCAAGAAAGTTTAAATGTAAATTCAAAGGATTTATATTTTGAAGTTAGAGAAATTTTATTAAGGAAAACTTTAGGTAATAAATTATACAAAAAATTGTTAGGTAATAATAAATTTAATCCAAAAAATATACATGATAATGAAATGAAAAAATTACAAGAAAGATTAAGTGATTCAAGTGATTCAAGTTCAAATAGTAAAAATGATGATGAAGATGAAGAAGAAGAAGAAGGTAGTACTGAAGAAATTATTAGATCAAAATCACCTCCAAGTGAATTTGCTGATCAATTCACTGGCGAGAAAAGAGTACAGAATCAAAAATCAAAATATAACGATGATGAAGATGAAGATGAAAAGACATATAAGTTCATAGAACATGCACAACAAGATGTAGAAGAAGATTAATTGTATCTTCAATATATCTACAAAAAAATTATGTATATACAATATGCAACACTTGTATAAATATATATAACTGTTAAACCCCCCCCCAAAAAAAAAAAATAAAGTCAACAACTCAAAATACCAATACCGTGATTGTTACGTTATATGCTTAAGTTTATTATTATTAGTATTAATATTTAATTTACGTATATTTCAAATTATTTAGTTTCAGTAGTTGGTTTCTTCTTCTTCTTGGTGTCAATTGTCTCTACTTTAACATTTTCCATACCCTTTTCCTTTAATAGAGAATGAATGTAAGCTTCAACATCTTCTAAGACATCACCTTGAATAACAATTTCTTCCTTCTTTTCAGCATTCTTCGATACAGAACAACCAGTAGCAAATTTAGATGCAAAAGTCTTGGCTAATTTCTTCATATCAATTTCGAAAACTTCTAAACCAGAAATAGCAACAATGAACTTCCTTTTAGTTCTAGCTTCTCTCTTAATAATAACTTTTGAAGATAATTTTTTAGCTAATTCTCTTTGTTCTCTATTTTCTTGTTTAGTTTGTAATTTTAATAAATCTTTTTCTAATTTATTTTCTCTTTCTTCACCAATACTAGATTCACCTAATTTCTTACCAACTGCATCGATTTCAGCATTGTCTTCAGCGGTATCATCTTCACCTGAATATAATTCATTATAACGATCTGGATGATTCTCTTTTAACCAAACTTTACAACGTTTTAATTTACCTGTAAATTCACAGTATTCAGGTGGATAAGAACAAACACCACAGTACACAACTTCTCTCAATGACATGACTTGATTAGTTTCGACTTGTTGCAATATGATACCGTGAACTGGTCAATTGGATTCATATAGATGAGTTGAAGTATCAACAATTTTTAACAATTTTTTTTTCATTTTTCCGACCTTTAGGTGTGGGAACTGCAAGGTGAAAATTTGAAAAACTTGGGTGACAGAGACTCAAAGGGAACAATTACAATTACATTTAAGGCAATATCGAGACGTCATACTTATGCTATGTGATAAGCGATTCATCTATATACCGTGATCCATTGCAGGGTCATTCTTTTCAAATTGTCGTTGTTTATGAAAATGGTGTACATTCGACTATCGAATATATGTATTTATATAGTTCATTTATTTCTTATATGACATGACTATTTATTTGATGCATTTGATATTCTCTTTTGTGCATGATTTCTTAATGCTTCATCCATTAAATCTCTTATTCTATGTGCACCAGCAATACCAATTGCTAAAACATTTTCTAATCTATCTAAAGGAATCTTATCTTCAACGTGTAATAGAGAAAGTTTTTCACTTTTACCCATGACACCTAACGTTACACAACTCATTGCAGCTTCTTCTAAAGAATTGACATCTAATAATGGTGTTGTATCATATAACCCTATAGATACACCACTAATATAATCATACATTGCGATACCCGCATCGATACAAGCTAAAGTGATACCATTAATCAATGTACCAAGGACACCACCATCTTGTTGTAATACATGAATTTCAATATCTATTATTGTACGTGGATAAAGATTTAACATTAAATTTTTTTCAAATGTTCTAACTAATGCAGTTTGTATCTCTAAGATTCTTCTTTCATTTTTAGTACTACCTGTAGTTTTACTTCTTTCAAATTTTGAAAATTTTGTTAAATTTACTGTAATCTGTAAAGTTGCTTTAGTTTGATCTAATTGACTTCTTAATGTTGGTTCAGTTGGACCCTTAACTAATGTTATAATTTTATTATTACCTTGTTCTAAATATGATGAACCATCAGCGGCATGAGAATGTGTATTTATTGAAGTTTCAAATCTACGTAATTCATTCCATCGACGTCCATCCATTCTCAGACCTTCTGGAGAATATACTTCGAATCTAGACATTATGAATTGTAGTGAGATGGGGGGTTGAGCGAATCAAATACGATGGGTAGCTTCTATACGTTGCAGTTACTGACACGATTGATAACTAAAATAGTTCCATACAACACAATCTAATATAGCGCAACTCTTCCATATATGCCTTCCTGTCTCCTAATCAACCGTTAACTGTTCCTCATCATTACCAGTTGGCATCTCCCAAAATTTTTTTCACATCGCCGCCATACGGAAAAAAGATCGTTTTTTTTAAGAAATCGCTATCCACGAACGCATCCCATCAATTAGCAACTTTCTTATGATTTGATTTATGAATTCTAGCAATGAAATGTCTTGATCTTAAATCAGTAATGAATTGTCCCATGATCCACGTATTCCCTAAGAAGAAGACAATATTCCCAACAAATAAACCCGGATAGAAATTATTCATACCCAAAAATTCTAATTTGTATCCCTCATTCAACCATACCGCTTGGCTCGCAATCCAAACAACTAACATTGAAATTAATCTGAGTGTTGAAAGATGAGTGATCTCGATATAGAATGGTAAGAAAATTAAATACCAGATGAAATATTGTGATGTGCAAACTTTATTAAATGTAACGAATGCAAATGTTTGAATGAATAAAATATTGCACAGGATACGTAGATGTCTTGATCTTTTCTTTATTAAATTTTGAAAATCTGGTATCCATAAATTGTATGCACCTACAAGTATCACTATTAATAGTTGTGGAATGAATGCGTTCTTGGATAGTGAGGATGTTGTCATTGCGGAATCCATGTATAATAATTGATTCCAAATTGAGAAATTATGTCTGTGATCAAATCTATAGACGTGATAGAAATATGTTTGATCCAAGAATTCAAATCCGTACATTTTGAACATTATTATATTTAGTATAATGATTGTCACTAAAGTTAATAAACCATAATTGAAAATAACAACATATTTATTTTCTTTCAATGAATAAAAAAGGTAAATTGTAATTGGTAATGCATAAATAATTGGATAAATTTTAAAATGAATACTTAAACCAAATAATAATGAACTTAAACTAAACCATTTTTTCTTTAATGTTAATATTGTTAACATTACTAAGAAACATAAGATTGTCTCTGCATTACCTCTTGTACTGATTGTAATTACCATGGGATTCAATAACCATAATGAAGTAATCTTACAACGTTGTAACGATGAATTCTTACTTGGTAATAAATAATAAATGACTATCCCAGTTAAGATATCAAATAAAATGAAAATTAATTTTGTTAGATGTAAATAATTGAAATAATGATTAATGATAAATAACCAACTTAATAAAGGTGTATAACGATAAGTTTGTCTTTCATAAGGTGATAATCCTAAATAAACATAGTGTCCTGCATCATTAAATACATGATAATCAATATCTGTATATTTAACTTTAAAATGATTGTCTTGATATATACCATAAATGAAAAATGCGATACGAATCACACATGAAAGTATGAGTAAAAAAGTGAATTTCCTGTCCATTTTGGAAAACGTATATAAGTTATGGAGATCTTGTACAATTTGATATGATATTATTATCTGGTGCAATGAGATGTTTAAAAGTATGTTTTTTCTTAATTTTTCTTGTTTGAGAAGGTAAGAAAAACGAAAAAAAATAAAGGATTTTTTAAAAAGATGTGAATTGTTACAATGAATAGTGGTAGTTGTTCAAATAGACAAATTAAGAGGAGGTATTGTTGTTTGAATATATGCTAGCAAGATAGAAGTAAAAAAAAAATTGGTATATTTTTTCTCTCTGTGTGTGTGTCAAGATGTGTAATGAATTAACATATGAACAAATAGTTGAACATATTATTGAAAATAAAGAGATACCAAATGCCATTAATGTACCCAATATAATACTTGATGATTCCAAACGTAGTGAATCAAAGATGATACCAAGAAATAAACCATGGAAAGTTACAAATAAAGATAATGAAACAGAAGTATCAAATACGGAACATGGAAAAAATTAACTTATACAAAAAATTGATAACAAATCTAGATATATAATTAATACATGTAAATAATAGTTTTGTAAACTATATATAATTAAGATTGCAAGATGAGTGAATCAATACGAAAGGATGAAGATATTAATTTATTATTATTAAAGCAACAGATACCTTATATGTTAAATGTATCACATTATATGACAGATTTAGTATATGTATTATATTATACAATTAAATTACAAGATAATGAACATGAAATAATTGAATTAGAAGGTAGGAAGACAATGTTATGTGATGAGATATATAAATTACGAGAACAATTTAGAATCTTATTAAGTCAATCAAGTGGATCAATATTAGGTATAATAGAAGATGAAACAAATGAGAAACAATCAGTTACGATTGATAAAGATGCAGAAAGTAAAGAAGAAGTTTGGAGATTAATACAACAATTTAAAAATTTAATTAGTGAAGAACTTTTACAAATAGTCAATGATATTAATAGATTAATTATCAATAAATTAAATATATTTGAGGATGAGGATGATGATGATGATAAAAATCTTAAGAAATTAATGATACAATTAGATAATTGTTTCTATGGATTTTTAAATTTAAATAATTTTATTAGATGTATACCATCATCAAAGATATTTAATTCAGATAATGAAACATCTATGAAATCTATTGTTAATGTAATTAAGAATGAATTATTATTAAGTTGGAAAATTGAATTAGATTTATTAAATTGTAAAATATTCAGTTTAATATCTAATAATGTAAAGATATTAAATTTATTTCGACAATATCAACTTGCTAATGGCCAACACATTATCCCTGCTAAACTTGAACCACAAGCAAGACATGATATTAATGGTAATGTTAAAAAGGATAGTGAAACATTTATTCAATTAATAAGTTGGTTAAAAGATGATCAAGTATTTGGTTCTTTAGTATTATAATTTACAGGAAGATTATCGCTATCTACGACACCCCGGTAACAACAGTCCGCAATTTTCGCAAGAAATTTCAACAAAGAACACGACAAGACATACAAAAGGATACGAATACCATTGATATTTTACTTATATTAGATAGAATAATAATTGTATAAGAACAACAGCAGATCACACGATATATAATGTCACAAGTATTACAAGAAATCAGTAAACAATTAGTATTTCCAATAGATTATCCATCACAAGCAAAATTAACAAATAGAACTCATTATTTAATAATAATTTTTGGCATTATATCATTTATTTATGGATATTTAAAACAATCAATTTATCAATTATTAATTTGTTATGGTATTGGTATAATAATTACAGGATTAATTATTATACCATCTTATCCGAGTTATAATAAACAAAAATTAGAATTTGTCAAACCAAAACAAATTGATATTAATATTATTAATTAAATATAGAGTTTATATAGATATTAAGTATATAAATATAATAAACAAGATTCATTAAACGTTGTAAGAGCCATGTATGAGGAAAACGTACGATGATATGATATTGTTATATCACTGTAATCCCCTGTATATATCTGTTATTCTAATTATATTTATAATGTTATTAGAAAGTTATTATCACTTTTATCGTTTTGTTTACTTTTACCGAATTACTTATCATTATTGCAATATTTTTATAGAATCGGTAATTAACCAACAAGAAAAAACAAGACCACGAGAGAATTTAGCCGCCGAGCAGAGAGTGCAATACAATACAATACAACGCAAGGCAAAGATTATATAGATAGAGTTGTAATGACCATCTCTTAATGTATCAAGGCTTGCCTACTTCGATTGCGTATCAATTATTATAATAAGTGGTAAATGATACAACATAGATAGATATATAGAATATTAATATGATTATATTGTTGACTATCATGGAACACTATAGAATACTATCAAATATATGTATATCAGCTCATCTTATTCCTACTCTTATTATATCTAATCCCTTTCCTTATTAAGAACCCTGATGACTATTAATCATCATCATCATTGCTATTATAATATCTCCGAATATCCGTTAAATTAATAAACAGATAGATCTTTGTAATTATTATTAACAATTATTATTAAACCCTATTTAAGGGTGTATCTGAAATGGACCCTAATATTCCTTTAGCAGCGGCTACAGCTGTGGTGCACGGTCACAAGAAGCCATCTAAATAAATTATTAAATGTCATCACTTTCTTCAACACAGAAGAAAAATAACAGCAACAACAACTTCTCATTTTGATAGTCTGGTAGTAAGCATGCGTACAAAACATTCAACTAAGTTCGAATTTTTCCAGTATTTTTGGGTCTTCTATCTGATCCGAACTTCCACTAAATCGCGCGGCAAATAAAATAAGGGAATTCATTCATCGTAGTTCGTACCGTAACGTACTGTATATTTACTGTAGAAAGTAATGGAATTACAAAGAAGTTCGCACACGTAGACACACGATGCGTTTATTTTTGAGCAAAACAGGAACTGCGTGTAAAATAATCGAGTGTGTAAAGAAAAAGTAAAACAGGAATCTCGAGACATGTTCTTTTGCTTGAATGGTTGCTTCTACGTCTCTGTCTCTGTGTGTATTACAGGTTGCTACTATGTATACGTGTAATTCTTTAATATATTGTTAAAATGGCTGAGTCCACGTAAGTGTGAAATATTAATAAAATTCACGAATTTCTGTTAGTAACTTCCAGTGTCACTCAGTTGATGAAATGAATATATTTTACATAGCAAATAGCACTACTACACGGTTAGTAAAAAAGATCAGACAGAGACACAGACAGTGTGTGTGTGTTGCTGTTGTATGACGATTTTAATACTATGTGCAATGTGTTCTTTAATTAATTAATTAGAGAATTCAATTGAAATGCATGATGATTATCATTATTATTATTGCAATTATCATAATAATCTCTAAATTAACTCAATTTAATTATTTCAATTCAATGTGACCTCTATACATTTTATTAATTATTGAAAATGAAAAATAAAAAAATGATATATAAAGGTTATTCTTATTAAATAATTTAATAATATTTTATTTCTCTCTTTCTTACTTTATTACTAATTTATTTTTTCTTTATTACTTCTCATTTATAAAGAAACCATCCCTTTTAGGAAAACAAACAAATAATATATTATTCAAAAATGGTTAGAGTTGCTATTAACGGTTTCGGTAGAATCGGTAGATTAGTTATGAGAATTGCCTTATCCAGAAAGTCTGTTGAGGTTGTTGCTATTAACGATCCATTCATCACCAATGACTACGCTGCTTACATGTTCAAGTACGACTCTACTCACGGTAGATACGCTGGTGAAGTCACTCACGATGAAAAACACATCATTGTTGACGGTCAAAAGATCGCTGTCTACCAAGAAAGAGACCCAGCTAACCTACCATGGGGTGCTTCCAACATTGATATCGCCATTGACTCCACTGGTGTTTTCAAGGAATTAGACACTGCTCAAAAGCACATTGACGCTGGTGCCAAGAAGGTTGTTATTACTGCTCCATCCGGTACCGCTCCAATGTTCGTTATGGGTGTTAACGAAACTGAATACGCTGGTCAAAACATTGTTTCCAACGCTTCTTGTACCACTAACTGTCTAGCTCCATTAGCTAAGGTTATCAACGATGCTTTCGGTATCGAAGAAGGTTTAATGACTACTGTCCACTCTTTAACCGCTACTCAAAAGACTGTTGATGGTCCATCCCACAAGGACTGGAGAGGTGGTAGAACTGCTTCTGCTAACATCATCCCATCTTCCACTGGTGCTGCTAAGGCCGTCGGTAAGGTTCTACCAGCTTTAAACGGTAAGTTAACCGGTATGGCTTTCAGAGTCCCAACTGTCGATGTCTCCGTTGTTGATTTAACTGTTAAGTTAGCTAAGGAAACTACCTACGATGAAATCAAGAAGGTTGTTAAGGCTGCTTCTGAAAAGTCTAACGGTGTTCTAGGTTACACTGAAGATGCTGTTGTCTCCTCTGACTTCTTAGGTGA
>JAXQGP010000691.1:0-11244 GCA_037040125.1 Kazachstania sp. M6911
AATAATTGGATACAATGTCCATTAGTAACATTACATATTCATGAAAATGTTTCAATTGATGATATTAATAGTGGGTATTTCATTAAGGATACATTAACCAAATTAAGTAAAATTTCCATGGAATCTTCAAATGACTGTCAAAATTATAAATATGAAGCGATTCATTTAGAGAAGATCAAGACATTTGCACCTGATGTATGGCATAGTTGTTTAGATGTCAATGTAACGTCAACTTAGTATACATAAACCGATAATATAATATAATATAATATAATATAATATGTTATATAATACAAATTACGATAAATACCCTGCAGGGACCATTAAGAACAAATCGGTATTATAAGACAATCATTTGAAAAGTTAATTACACTGTGCCACCTTCACACATACAATTCTTGTCATTAATAGTTACACAAGAGTCTAAAGTACTGTGATGTAGCATACTATACTATACATATAGCTTCGCCTCCTCGCACTTACTGCGGTAGATAGATAGATAGATAGACATATAGACAATAGATTGATATGCAGTTACTGTGATTCTTTACAACCGTGACAGAAGATCTCTAATTGCAACTGACATGTCAGCTGTACGTACACCTTCCTTCACCTGGGAAAAGAGGCAAAGTGTCTTACTTCTTCACTGACAATCAATCAATCAAGTTGTCTCTGTGTGTCTCATCGAAGAGAACAGAAAGAAAATTGGCAGGGTTGTTCTTGTTGTTGTGCGGGGTGTTGTCTGTGTGGAAGCAAGGGCACAGTTTGCTAAATTTTCTTGATTTTTTTGAAAAAATTATTTTATTTGAAAGAAGCACAACAGGAAGAACAGGAACTTTAATAGAGACTACAACAGTTGAGGTAACAAGTGGGATACTACATTCGTATTGATATCAAGTAACTTTATAGTTAGATATATTATAGTTTATTTTCGCATACCCCCATCACTATTCTTCCGTTCTTTTGTTTACTTAATACGGTATATTAACAACTATTTTTGGAGAAATTATACTAAATTGAGGAAGAAACAGATTAAATAAGTTTAATCATTGATTAAGTGCGGTTTTTATCAATTAATATCCCGAAATAGTCATCATTTTGATAATATATTATATCATATACATCGGTGTATAAATATAAAGGGCAAAGATGGAATTTTATAACGAATCTCCTACTTCAAGTACTACAAGTACAAACAACAACAGAAGGAAAAACAGTGAACAATTAAGACAACACGCTGTTCAAGATATTAATTATATGATCGAACACATGACTAATAGAAATAGTAACAACAATAACCGATCATATAACAATAATATAAATACTCCCATACAAAGAGAACAACAAAATTTTATATCTAATGGAATAGATGATAATAGTATATTGAATCAATTATTAACTAATGATATCATTACTTCAAATAGTAGAGACACAACACCAATTACAAGAGGTAATTCACTTACTGAAAAATATTTATCAACAGATTCAAATATGACATCAGATGCATCACCACAATTAGTACAAACACCAACTTTATTAATTAGTGATATAGATGATTTATTAAATGATACAAATATTGGTTTAGAAACAAATAATAATCAAACTCCAACAGTTCCACAATTTATTATTCCAAATAATAACAGTAATAATAATAATAGACAATTTTTGAATACAGGTACACAAAATAATGATGAATTTAATGATACAAGTTCAGCTATATCAGCACAAAACTCTCCATATTTAGCACCACAAGATACATATTTAAAGTCAAACAATTTAATGCCTGTATCACCTGGTCCAATTTCTTCATCTCCATCATTTTCAAATGATTTAGGACAAATTGATAATTTATCAATAAATAACAATGGTAACAATAATTCAAATAATAATGATGATTTATTAAGTGTTTATTCAAATAATAGCGCGTATTCAAATAGTTCATATAATTCAAATGTTTTATTACCTGTAAATTCTCATGGTTATAAACATATTTCAAACGTTGATGATATTGATATCCTTTTAAAAGATTTAAAACAAGATGATTCAGATTTATTACAATTTGAGAATAATACAAATATTCAAATTACTTCAAATAATAACGATAGCAATAGTAGTAACGTACCTGTTACTCCATTGATTTCAGTTAGTGAATTTGAACAATCAATATACGCCAATAACAACACGAATAACAATAGTACAAATATGTCACCACAGATTAAAATTGAATTAGATAATAATGATAATTTTAATTTTAACAACAGTATCAATATTAAACATGAAGAATTCTCACCAATGATGAATTCATTACCTGTTTCAACAGAAAAAGATAATAATAGTACTTCAAATTCAAATTTCTTATTACATCCAACAAATATGGATAATGATGGTTTAGATACACATAATGAAATGGTTCAAGGTCGTAAAGGTAGAAGAAAAAGTCGTAGTAGAAGAAATAGTAGTACGATACCACAAATTCAAAGGAAAAATAATCGTTCATTAAGTAGAAGTCCAAGTAGAAGTCCCAGTATACATAGAGGTAGAAAAGAAAGTGGTCAAATTGATGATAGTTCAATTTATAGATCTTCTTCAATTACTTCAAGAAGTACAAAACCTGTTAGTTTTGATGAAAAAGCAAGATCAATTAGTCAAAATAGAGAAAAATTATTAGAGATGGCAGATTTAAAAATTGAGGATCCTCAACAAACAATTGAGTTAGATAGTTTCTTAGCTAATGGTAGTACTTCAGATTTTGATAATATGAATTCATCAACTGAATTAAATAATGGAACATATCCAACAACAGTTGGAGATTATTCAAATACTGAAATTGATCCAGAAACTGGGAACGTTATACGATCAAAGATATCAAGATCAAATTCACAAAAGAATGCAGCTACTTATGCATGTGAATTATGTGATAAAAAATTTACAAGACCATATAATTTAAAATCTCATTTAAGAACTCATACTAATGAAAGACCATTCGTTTGTACCGTATGTGGTAAAGCATTTGCTAGACAACATGATAGAAAGAGACATGAAGATTTACATTCAGGTAAGAAAAGATACGAATGTGGTGGTAGATTAAAAGATGGTACACCTTGGGGTTGTGGTAAAAAATTTGCAAGAAGTGATGCTTTAGGTAGACATTTTAAAACTGATTGTGGGAAACGATGTATTGCACCTTTATATCAAGAGGCCGCTAATGAGAAGATGATGGGTGAAGCATAATCTAAATAATTGTTTTGATAACAATTTTTATAATGATAATAAATCTGTAACTTCTTATATAAATAAATTTATTCTAATTCTGATCTGTTTTTTTTTTCTGTCTAGCACAGTTCAAATAACTACAATAGAGTGTATCGTGGGCCCAACTTGCAGTGAAAAAAAAAGACGAAGAAGAACTAGTTACAAAAAGACATCAAAGGTCGAGACATAAATAAGAGCAAGAGCTAAGGATACAATACCACTGTATATCAATCATTAGGAATCAGGTTAATAGCAGGATGAGCTCCCAAAATGATAATCCAAAGGGTATCCCAATTCCAAGGAATAAAATTGAATTATCGGAACAGTACATTTCTCAATTACTTTTAGAGAATCAAGATGTTCCAATTCAAATTCGTAAAATAGATACAATTGCATCAAATGGTAAGAATAAAGTTAACGGTGAAACGTTCAATACATTTTTCAATGGTACTATAAAACAATGTGATAAATTATCTGATTTACCTATACAAAGTAATAATTTAATTACAAGATTACATCAATCAAATTTAGTTAATGCAATAATACCAATATTCGAAACAGAAACATCAAGCAACAATCCACATGAATTACCAATACCTTTACCAATAGATATAACATTAAGGTATCAACCAAGATCACATTTTACAGCAAAGACAGGTACAAATATTACAAATTCGGGACAAGGTGATGCCTATTTAACATTTCAAAAGAGAAATTTATTAGGATTAGATGAAACAATTACATTAGATCATAGAAGAGACACTGGAACTAATGCGGGTACTAATATATCCCTGATGTTACCTTACATTATACCTAATAATGCTTTCATAAATGGTAAAATTGATGTATTTGATATGTGGAAATTTCTTGGTGTTAGAGATCAAGGTATATCATTCTCTGCAAATACATGTTATCCAAAGGGTTGGAATCATAGTATTGTATTAGATGGTTTGAGAAGACAATTTCATTACCCAGATTATATTGAATCAAGCAAGAATAAAAATAATTGGATCTCTGAAAGATTATTGATTCAAGAAGGTGAATTTATGAAAAATAGTTTAAAAATTACATCTGTATTAGATGAAAGAAATAGTACAATTACACCAAGTAAAGGTTATATGTGTAAATTTACTAATGAATTATCATTTAAATCTCAAAATATTAATTTTTGGAAATCTTGTATGGAATTTAATTGGGTGAAAAGTTGGTTTTCAAATGATTTTGTTACAATGAGCAATACTTTCAAATGTGGTTATATTAGAAATTTAAACCCTGGAAATACATATATCCATTTCATTGATAAATTTCAAAATGGTGGTCCCAACGATGTTAGAAGTTTCTCACCAATGGGATTAGGTCCAAGACAATTAGGCCAAGCATTAGGTGGTGATAGTTTCATATCATATGGGACAAGTTTCTTTTCTAGGATACCTATTCGTGCCATTAGAGATTCAGGTTTCAGATTACATACATTTATTAATGGTGGTAAATTAATTAATCATAATAATTCACCTGTGCTAGATACAATGAAAAATTTATGTGAGAAACATTCTACATCTGTAGGTGTTGGTTTAGTATTAAGA
The DNA here is from genome assembly GCA_037040125.1 of Kazachstania sp. M6911. Lineage (NCBI taxonomy): Eukaryota > Fungi > Ascomycota > Saccharomycetes > Saccharomycetales > Saccharomycetaceae > Kazachstania > Kazachstania sp. M6911. The sequence continues at coordinate 4,836 of JAXQGP010000691.1, forward strand.
CATCCAATGGCACGTTTTGAATTAAATTTCTCTGTTCCATTAACTGTACATGAAGATGATTTAACTAGAAAGGGTTTCCAATTTGGTCTTGGTTTTGAATTCTTGTAAATAATAAAAGACAACATGTTTATGCAGGAATGTTTTTTTTGCTTTTTTCGTTTTCAATTAAATATCGTAAGAGTCAGTACATAAATTAAATATACGTATGTATATATTCAAGGGGATTACTTATTTATTTTTCACCATTTTGTACCCATGATTCATGAATGGATATTACTTCAGGTATTATTAATTCTTCAATTGTAGTAACTTCAGGATGATCATCTAATTTAATCATGTAACCATCCTTAGCAGCAGGTGTAACAAATACAACTTCCTTTGATCTTGTTTGTAATAAATTACCAATAACTAATTGATGATTATAACGTTCTAACGCGTATTGAGCTTTATGTATTAAGATTGATTTATCAGTTTCTAATTTAAATGAAACAATCATTGCATGATTTGCCCATGAATTAACTAAACGATTTAAGAATTTTGGTACAGGATCTAAATTAACAATTAATTTCCCATCTGCTGTAGTTGTTGTATTAATCTCTTTATCTTTAGATTCAGAATCCTTTGATTCTGTATTATAATCTCTACTTTGAATCTTATGTTTTGGTAATTTTGAATGTGGTACGAAAAAATCACTTACAGCAGCAGCTAAATAAAATAAACAACCATTAAAATTCATTAATTTACCAATTGCTTTTAATGACCATAAATATTGATTAACTGTTGTAAATGGTAACATAATTAATTTTTTCTCTTGATTAATATATTTATCATATAATTGTTTATTTTGTTTAAATTCTTTTAAAAATTCAGTTTTCAATGAACCATCTTCATTAAAATAATCTAAGAATAATTGATTACTATTATTAGTAAAATTTCTATTAAATGGAGTCAATGAAAATTCTCTATGTAGAAATATAACACTATAACCATTAGCTAAAAATTGTTCAGCTGAAGCTGCACCTCTTGTACCAGCAGAGAAATTATCAATGAATCTAACTGTATTATTTTCTAATGGGACTGTAGTACCACCTGATGTAACAAGTACAATTTTATTACGACCTTGATCATGTTGATATTTAATAAAATCTTGAGCTTCTTGAGTCAATTCGTCTAAATAATCAGGTTTGGGGTTTGTTATAAAATAAAGATCTTCTTCTGATGCTGTTTTTGCCACTGGGAAGAATTCATCCTTTAAAGAACGATCAATAGCATGAGAGATATCGGTTATAGAAGTATGGATATGAGCAGGGGGAATCATTGATAGAGCAAAGTATAATATTTGAAGATATGTAACCGGATTTCAATCAATCTTCAAGTTGATCAAAGTTGTTGTAGTTTTGTATTCTCCCTTTTTTAATGTTTCGATGTTCAAATAAAATTTCAAAATGAAATTTTAGTGATCGATCAAATGGATTCACTGCGGCTGTTTCTGAGGATCGATCTGCAAAACTAGATTGTTTAAATAATGATAGTTACTTGTAATGATGATTGTTATTAGAATAGGTGTCGTTAATTCGTATATATATATATATATGTATGATGATATTAATTACTTGCATGTGTTGCAGTTCCGTTTGTGGCCATTTGAGATTGAGATTGAGATTGAGATCTTCCTTGTTGTGACTGCTGTGATTGTTGTTGTGACTGCTGCTGTTGCTGTTGTGCTTGTGCTTGTTGTAACTGCTGTAATTGCTGCTGCTGCTGCTGCAACTGCTGTTGATTATTAGAATTATTTCTCAAATATAATGTATGTAATAAAAATTTAATCCATGGTTCATGATATTTATCCCAATGATCATATAATGTAATTTGATCCTGTACAGCACCCATTACTTCTTGTAAATCAACTTGTGATTGAGCCATAAAATTATTGAAAATTGTTGTCTTTTCAGAATCATTATTTTGTATAGTTATTGTAATAAACATACAAGCCATTGCAGTGATATGTGGTGGATAAATTAAATGAACGTCATTAATATAACTATCATTAATTAAAGACCAACAATTTTGTAATTCTTCAGGTGATAATTCTAAATTATATGGTTGTTGTTTTAATACAGTAACAATTTGTTCCATCGATTTATATGGATGATGCACCATTAAATAACTATCTAATTCTTCAAGTAAATAAAATTCAAATTCTGTTACTTTTGTTGGATCAGGTGGAATAAATTCAGGCCATAATGACCTTGCTTCTGATACTAATGATCTAATATATTGTGGACATTCTTCAACTTTACAAGCTAAATAAACGCATGTTGTTACTAAAAGGTATAAATTGACTTCTCTTACAGAGGCTCTTAATAAAAATCTCGCTAAATATACATGAGCTGTTGCTAATGCAACTTGTCGTATATTTAATCTTCTTCCTAGTTTCATTATTAAGAAATAACAATAGATTCTTAAATTATAATCTTTATCATAATGTAAATCTCTATGTAAAATTGGGATATTCTTAACAGAAGCATTCCCATTACTATTCTGTGTATTACCATTATTTGATGAATCCATTACAATGTTTAAACCCTCAGGGAATAACTGACATTCCAATACCCATAATTTCTGTTTCTCTTTAGCTAATGAAGTCTTAGTAAATTGCCATTGTTGTCTCTGTGTAGACGACCAATAACTTCCACTCATCCTGTGTGCGCAACGTTTACGGGAGCTGTCTCTAGTGATTGCAATATACTTTACTCTACACTCTGATAAACTCACAACTTCAAGATGAAATCAGAGACCAGATCTAGTTGTTCCATGTCACTCTCACTGCTCATCATCACACTCTCAATTGATTGATACAGATAAAACCCTAACTAATATTTTCACAGTTGTCTCTGCTGTCGCCGTTTCTCGTTTCTGTCCGCGCGCAGTGAAAATTTTTTGGGAAAGTATTTAAAGAAGAACAAACAACAACTGACAAGAGCAACTGATAAGAACTGTTACATTTCGTTTCATTTCGTTACATTACTTTCTGCTTCCTTTTGTAGTTCCTTCTCTCAGATCCCCAGTCTATGATTGAAGAATCGTCACAAGTCGGAGCTTACAACAAGGAAACCAAATTAACGTTTGTGTTTCATTAAAATTTATTTTAATTTATTTTAATTTTATATGCTCTGGGTATGAAAGTCTCCCACCAGTTAATATACGGAAAACGTAGTGAGATTTAAAAATTTTACAATGTTTAAATCAACTCACTATAATTAGTGTTTTATTAATAGTTTTCAATTATTAATAAAAGTCTAATTATACTTACCTATTAGGACCTTTGTGTAATCTAATAGTGTTTATTTCGGTATTGAAACCTTTTTAGGTTTTAAACGATAGTTATGACGATTGTGCACTCTAGTTAGTGTATAACCCAATGGAGCTTACTCTCAATCCATAGACTCAACCCCCCCTTTTTCCTATTACAAACCTTCTTTATCATTAATAAGATATTAGTGTGGTTAAACACACAGAAGGTATATATTTTATATCTGCCCTGCCCCACAATCCTTTTTTTTTTTTCTTTCTTTCTTATATATATATAGGATGTGATATGAATTAGTGTGGTCACTAAACCTATTACATTACAATGTATTAACCGTTTGTTATTAACTGTTGGGAATGATGAAATACTTATGCAACATAGAGTCAAGCTCTGAGCTGGTTATCCTTATCTTCAAACTAATACAAGGATAACTGCATGGGAAGAGACTTGCTTAATATTATCTGACCCTAACATATAATAATAAACAATCGTTAAAATAACAAAATCTTCTTGTCTTGAAAATGAATGATGCTTGAATTAAATTATACAGTTATAAATATATTTATTTAACTTTGAAATTGATTAAATGCTACTAATATACATGCAATGGAAACGTATGGTGATGCACGCTCACCAATTCTTGCCATTTTCCAAAAGGCTCCTAATGCTTCATGATCTTTATAACGATCTAATAATGATGGCCATTGTGAATGAATATATGTACTTGAACAAATCATTAATAAAATGACTTGTATCAGGGAAGAAAAATTGAATAAAGCAGACATCGGTGTGTGGATGTGTATGTGAATATGAGACAACGAACTAGCACTACTCATCAATCACTGCTTCATTGTATCAATCAATGTGTCTTGTTGTTTTTAAATTCGTTGAAATTCGCCAAACTTTTGGAAAAATTGGCGAATCTTAAAGGTGCGAGAATTTGATCGCTACATACGAACACACCACCTACTCATAAACCATACATCAGGTCATTGATTAATGTCTATATATCTTTATATCTATATAAGCACACGCTGGTTTAACGTACTCTTAACAGTTCAAACAGATGTGTTCTGTGCTTGAGATACTGTGAATGTCTGGCAAAATCTGTCACTTCAACAACATCAAAATGTTTCTTAATCCTTTGGAAAAATTTTCTATCTGCTTTACGTCGACGACGATATGTCATTAAAATCATCGGTTGGTGTTCAGAGTCCTTAGTCAATTGTAACAAAGTATCCTCAAGTAATGGAAATGCATCTTCTAAATATACACAATCTGCAGCAAGAACAAGATCAATATTATCATGTTTTTCAGTTAATGGTGTACCCCATAATAGTTCTGTTGCCTCTGTGCTTTCACTAACACCATTAACAACAATATTATCCTTCATTAATGGAACTAATATCCCAATATCTGTTAAATTAACATGCATCTCCTCAGGGAAATGATGTTGTTGTGCTAATAATGATACACATAATCCAACAATACCTGTACCACTACCTAATTCAAGAACATTATTCATACAGTGACTATCCTTAGGTAAAATAGTACCTAATAATTTATCTCGAGGTGTCTTCTCTAAAATGTATTCACATAATAATTCACCTGCTATCCATACTTTACCACCACATCCAGATGCTCCACCATCTTCAACAACTCTTAATGAGGGATTCAATTGTCCATCGAAGGATAAATCATTACAACCTAAATGTTCAATCGGACGTACCGCAACAAGATCATCGAACGATCCAAATACACTATCCATTACAAACTAATTATATCGACTTCATCCTATTGTAAAATCTTGCATTATAGAAATGTTACAGACATACACTATCCTATATATACACACAAAGAGACAAACACTCCATTCTCCCTATACGAGAATGCGTGATTTAATTACTGATCTGATCTTGACACATGTCCCACCTTCTCGAAGCAATCTTGTTAAAATTAAAGTTTCAACGTATTTCACGACAATTTGTGCCGTAAGCAGTCCCAATGTAGTAATTAATTGTAGGTAGCCCACGTAAACGCACCCCCCCACCCACTTGAAAAAGTTGAAAAAATAATGGCTCAAGTTTCCAATTTGGTTTCAAATTTCATTAGATCTTATCGAGGCTGTCTCTAGTTCTTCAACTTCTGATACATTCTCGGAACTCAGTCCAGTGGGTTGTTCATATAATTCTGAAATGTTACATAATGTAACTTTATCAGCAACTAAATTATCTTGACATAAATATTCAATTCGAGGCAAAATTTGTTCAATATCATGTGCACAATTCCCTGAGACACTACCATATGCAGCTGGGTAAATCAATGCATCATGAGTTTGTTCATTCGTACCATCAATGAGACGAATTTGTGGATCATTAATTAATGTGGGTTCGAAACATGGTAATAACATCGCCGCTAATTCTTCTTCTGTGACACCTTCTGCTAAATTATGAATTTGGAAACCTGTATATTTAGCTTTGAAACTCGTGTCGGTAACTGGTGTATCTGCTTCAATGTTTAATAATCTTGTAGTGGTGCGTGATTCATATTCTTTAGCTCTACGTTCTTTATCTGCAACTTTAAATGATTGATATAATGGTACAACGTCCTCTAACGTCAATGCAGGTTTGATCGACATTTTCTCCTTCTTAACGAAAACTGATCTATTAGGTTCACGATCTTGTGATTCTGCATATAAACCATACGCTTTAGCTAATTCAGTAACAAAATGTCTTGCAGGTGCTCGCATTGGTTTAAAATGTAAACTATGTCTCCCTTTGTCATCAATTAATTTATTTAATACATCACAAATCTGTTGTGCCCATGCAGGTTGTCTTGAATATGTAACAATACAACTTTCACTATATGGTAATTGTAATTCTTCAAATGTTTGCGCAACATTAGCTAATGATTTTAATTTATCTAATTCAATACCATTGATACTGGTTGGTTCATCAGATATACCAAATGCTTTCTTCAATTGTTCATGTCTTTTAACTAATTCGCATTCATCATCACATGGTAATTGTGATTCACCATGAATCAATGCAGTACTTGGTTCATTTGCAGTAGCACCACATACAACTTCTTTTATACGTC
>JAXQGP010000692.1:0-11436 GCA_037040125.1 Kazachstania sp. M6911
ATTGATATTCACTTTTGATCTGGTGCTTCGTCTTTGATAATATTTATGATTAATACTCCACTGCTAACCATCTGTCTGACATCAAACAAGAACATCATGTGACACCTGCATGGAATGAATATCAAACACAATTACCACCAGACTGAGCGACAACTAAGAAAATGGTGATATACCAGACACTATTTCTCTATTGTCAGCTAGATTATTATTTTAGATTTCCTTAATGATGATCCATTCCTTCATAAGGTTGACATAAATTGGATACAAATAACGAACATCATCTCAGCACTACATACTTCCCCAAGATCCTGATACTGTCAACGGAACAGCTAACTTAAAACAATTACTCAAGGAAAAACCAATAAAAGCGATAGTTATATTACCATAGAGTCGTGTTTACCCAATGAAACTCCTTCTCTATAACGAAGTTCAATTTGTTTATTTCATTAACTCCATTTTCATATTTAATTACTCCTGACCCGTTTATCTCTTTCCCCTGCTCCGTTGTTGTTATTCTGTTAGATTTACGACCAATATTATCCGAGATATACAGCTGGAACAATTAATCCAGAAACTTACAGCTATAACTCCACCATTCAATATATATTAATTTCAGACATCTATAAACGTTCTCGGGGTTTTACAGTGTCTCGACACACATTCGCGAGTTTTATGTAACTGCTACTTTCACTAAATTAAGAATTCATTAAATTATATATAATAAATACGCTTACATAAAAAATAATGGGAATGCAATTGGGACGATAGCAAACAGTAATCCCACTGTGTACCTACCTGCAGCATTTGGGGCCTGTTGTACTGTATGTGTTGCCGAAGATGATCCTCTGCTAGATTGGAGCTGGACAGCAACAGAAGCAACAGAAGCAACAGCAGATGCACCGCTGTATTCAGGTGAGGTAGCTGCTCCTTGTGGATTTACCTTCCCAGTAACCGTTGTCTTGGCCAGATCTGTAGGAGGAGCCACTGTAGAGACAACTATTTTGCAGTTCTTATTACTACACGATGTGACGGTAACTACAGTTACGTCCGGCATATGACTTTCACCGATTGGGTTAATATCGTTAGATTGAGTAGAACATCTCACAGTTGTGGTTCTTGTCATACCGTAAACATCAGTGTAGGTGGAAGTAGTCAGGTAATCTTCGCTTCCAGATTGTCCAGCATCCCCGGAACTCTCTACTGGTGAGTTTGATTGCGTTGACTTGGTCGATGGATAACTAGTTGAACTTTTAATGGATTCCTTGGTAGAAGAAGAGTTTGAGAATGCATTTGCGTTTGGGGACGCAGATACTGACATGCTTGTGGCAGACCCCGACGTAAAATTGTTGAAGACACTTGACGCAGTAGATTCTGTTAATTGTTTTGTTAGGGAATCGCCATCCAGGTTTGATATTACTGTGTGCATCGAGAACGATATTTTGGAGGATTGTGTAAAACTTGAAACCGACGTTTCTTCAAACGAAGAGACAACAGAAGAAGTCACTGCTTCGGATACTGTTGATGATGTTCCTTCTGTTTCGTTATCAGACAAAGTTACTGATGAAATAGTAGAAGATGAAGAAAGAGATGAAATAGAAGAAGGTGGTACGGTTGATAGACTTTTTGAAGATGATAAAATTGATGACGAAATGGCTAATGATTGCTGAGAAGACACCGCCGATGTTTGTTCTGACGATGACAAAATAACTGAAGAGCTAGGTAACGCAGATTCTGATAGAGATGATGACGATGACAAAGACGAGGATATAGCAGCTTCGGATGAACTACTAACAACTGAGGAACTTGCTGATGTTGATGCAGGAGTCATTATATAATATATGGTCTCGACCTCTGTGTAAGGAAGACCCATTTCTGTAACAGTTTTCACATTCGTCATTATGGTAGTAGAAGTTGATGCATATGTCTCACTCCATTGTGAAACAACTGATGATGATGTTGGATTTCCTGTTTTGCATCTGACATCATCGACCCTGTATATATATCCCTTAAAATTTGTTATAACCTCTCCTGATGGTGTCGTCATGGTAGGTTCAAAAATTGCATCACCATCATGATTTACATAAGTAAAATAAAACACATATCTTATTCCTGCTATTAAATGGAAAGCCATTGACGTGGCTTGATAATTCGGATCGTCTGGGTATAATAAAACTTTGAAAAAGCATCCATCCCTTGTAAAGCAGTGTTACCCAAATTCTCGCAACATGTCTTATCTAAATCATCAAGTATAAACATTGCTGCACCACCACTTGTTCCGTCTAAAGAAAATGTGTATTCACCTGTTTCTGGGACTACCAACCGTGCTAAATAAACTACTGCCATATGGGATAATAGTACATTTTGCTGATCTAGAATGTCTCCTCTATAGACTTCTCCGGATGGTATGGAAATATTGAAACCAATGTCGTAGAGCTTGGTTGCTAATAATTGATCAGCGCCTGCTTTTTTTGTATAACTTAGAAGTTCGTCGGATATCTGGCCTACGGGTTCAGTGTATGATAATTCATATATATTTCTAGAAAACCATACTCCTCAGTGAGTTCATTCGCTGTCCACATTGCACACGCGGGGTAGGAGGCTGCGGCTATTACGTAATTAGCGGAAAGTAATAGTGATGAAAGTAGCACTTGTAACAGCATTTTTGCCAGGTGTTTTAGTTCTAATTAGTGTTAATCTGTGATAAATATGGGTCCACTTCCAAATCAAGTAAAATAGGTGACATTTTTAAGAGAACAGTCGATATATTGTAAGTTGAAGGGAATTTTTTTGGCAAAATGTATCTCATTATATAACAAAGCAGCTAAATGGTATCTAAGTTCTGGTTACTGGCTTTTTTGTAACTGAATTACCCAATCCGATGTTGAGCCAAAATAGAAGGATTTGCACAGATCTCCCAAATAGGATATTGCACACCAATTCCGTAGCAAAAAAAAGCAACAAATATAAAAACAGATCGGTTTCTTTTTCAGAAATGGAGACCTGCACAACAAACCGCTCTGCGCCCTTTCCATATTTTGGAAATTGACAGTCGTCCTCGGTGAGCACTACAAGCCTTTGTTAGCGCAAGTAGATCTGTGTATGGTTGAGTTACTCATCGTGACAGTCAAAAAGCACAGAAAACGGCGCAGACAGAACAATAATGAACCCAGCGTCAGGGGGTGAGAAGTCACCGGACTGCTCACAACGGCAAAGGAACATGAAGATTCCAAAGCAATTCCAAAAATTATTCTCAAATATATGCAATACAAGACCGATAAGATTGCTATAATTGTTCTCATCACAACCATTAAATTACGGGACACCTAAGACCTTTACTTCTCATGTTACACCAAATGATGTTGGTCGGACATAATTTTCTGATAACCTAAAAATCTGAATAGTGATCTCATTAATTCTAAAATGCTATCTAATACAACAGATCGACTATGCTTGCCTCTCTCGACCTTTTCAATACTTGGCTACAGGTTCAGACCTCAATTCTATATTTTTTATTCCTACTCATATTCCTTATGACATCCCAGGATTATCAGATATATTTTCATGATTTCTTTGAAGAAGTTTAAGCTGGAACTAATATAATAAAATAGACTCTCTCGTCATAAGCACATAACTCTGACATATCAAGACCGACTACTGCAAAATATACTACAATGTTCATTGGTTCGATTTTACCTATTAACAAAGGAACAGTTTCAAGAATAATCACGTTGAAAACGCTTAAACAGAAACATATCACAATGATTCAATTATACAAACCTTATCTCGGTCATATGAATACTTCACTTCAGGTCTGTGCCCCAGTTCTAAAACTTTCGTTATTATCTACTCTCTAAATATCTGTCAACAAATATAGCATAACCTCTAATAGGGCATCTTAGTGAGGTGGTGAAATGGCAACCGGAACACTAATCTCCTGATCTGAAGGATTGTGGCAAAAATTAAAATGCATCCCCAAAATATCATCACATCTATTTTTATATTTAATTATATTTGTAATGAGTGATCCCATTACAATTGCTACAATTCTGTTAGTACTATTATTGGAGGAAGCACAATTTTATATGACAGTCCTATCATAAACATTTGAAATCATAGGTTACAATTAAAAAGTATATGTTTATTCTATATAAGTTAAATAATATACTTTGTGTTTAAATTCTAATTCCGAAGCAAATGACAAAAGAGAGACATCATGTAGGTTTTGCTTTGTACTTTAACGAGCCCATGCAGCAACACAATGTTTTAGCCATCTTTTACCAAAACCTTGGCACTTCTTACACGGATTTAAGATTCCGGAACATTGAATGCTTAAACCACAGTAAAACCCACAGTTACTATAAGCACGTTTTTCAATTGGACCTTCCACTGTACTATTTATTGATAGTTATTTTTCAATATCAAGTGAATTGATAGGAATAGTAGTGGTGATTGAGGACGCAGTACTCGTCTGAGTTACGAGGGTAGTTAAATCTTTTAATAACTCATCTGAATCATCGTACATTGCATCTACTTGATTAGTCCACCAAGTAAGAGCATTACCATCTAATTGCAAAGAAAATTCGCTAACAACGTTGTCCTCCTCGTTCAGTGCTTGGATAGTAACGGTAGTGGCACCATCACGAGGTTGGTTGACGAGTTCATATGTCTTTCCTTCCAGTTCCGAAGACCATGATTCATAATCGTCATTATTTAAAATAGAAATACCCACAACGTACTGCAGTACGTTGGTACTTACAAAGACAAAAAGGAAGGATAAATAGTGGAGTTTCATATAGTAGTATCAAATTTTGTTGTTACTTTGATAGGTTTTGAAAGATGTAACATCTAATATATTATAGGACATAAATAGGATCACACCACATTGGTATTGGGAAAAATATCTCTAATTTATACACGTCATACTTCACAAAAAAACAGTACTGGTAATTTGTATACTAGCAATGTATACTTTGGATTCTTAATTACATGTGTGTTTTCGCTCCTAAATGCACTATCATGCACAGTAACCGTTAAACCAGGTTTTGCATCGTTAACTACTAAATAGTAAATGCAGTTAAGAGCAAGTTACCTTTTCCATTGTCATCTTTCTAAGTAACAGGTGTAGCGGCACCTAATGTATCTCGGAAAGTACGTATGCAAAAAAGGTACGATCAAAACGAATCTCGTTTAAGAGAATAACAAAATATGCATTTAAATTCACAATACTGTAGATAAGGTCTGATGGAATACAGAATTAAATTTGGATAAACAGAACAGTTGTGACGTTTATTTCAAATCTGCACATATTCAGATAAGGGATTGACCTGATTTTCTAATAATTTCTGCACGATAAAAATATTACAGAAAATGTAGATGTTAATTTATGTTCTGTTGATATGGGGATAATTGTCGAACTATCGGCTTCAACTTCAATGTCAAAACCTTGAGCAATATCATTGTTAGCAGAAGTGTTGTTTTTAGGTGTTTTTAGTGTTTGTTGTCGTATATAGTAAGTAGTATGGATATTACGATAGACTCTCAACTGTATTGCCCATCTCTAATTCCGTTCTACTTTTCCAGCTTACACTGGTTTTATCTTATTTCTCTTCTCTGTTAATGTCGGGTGAATTTATGTTCCAGCATATCACAGCAACTTGAGCTTATGTTATATATAAGTCCAAAAATGCTAACTGGAGCTTATTAGTCCTTGATAATTTTATAAAAAATTGCTTTCTGTGACATTTTTGTATATATCAGATTATATTATTAGAATAAAGATAATATATAGATATATACGTGTATATATGAGGGGTCTTTCTTTGTGTTGTTTTGGTAATTTTTTGTATTTTTTTTATGTTCTCTTAATGGTGTTTTTATTCCCACAAATAACAAGATGTTTAATCAGGCACCTTCCTGCTTAGAGTTGCAGTTATAAGGTGATTGTAACTCAGCACATCCTTTGTCCCAGCATCCCCTATATTTTGTTGAACCAATATTACTGTACCAGACTTTATTGGATGGACCAACTATTATCGTTCCATGCCAAGTTCCATGATAACTTACTGTACATGAATAAATATTACAAAGGTAGTTTCCTTCTAATTGCTTAATAATATATTGAATTGTGCCTGCAACTGTTTTTTGTTCTATGGTACTCTTACAATCACCGGAAACAGGATAATACTTATAAAACCTACCTAAATTTCCCATTTTGACACCACAGTCTCCAGACTAAGTAGATTTATAAATATTGTAATCTAGCTGCCAAACTCCATTTGCAATGTCTCAATATTCAAAGACACATTGTCCAGCTTGTAGTGCAAATGAAACACATGTTTGCGTATTAATACGTTTGTCTAAACCATGTGTTGATACTGCCGATAGGCTATAGTCCTTATTATGTATAGTTACATCGGATAAATCAAGCCATGAAACATTAAAAGGAACATCGTAATCCTCTATATTTGTGTCAATGGTATGGTTTTCGAAATGATCCAAACCTATTTCTACGTGTGCAGAAGCTATTGGTTCACCATCAGAGTTAAAAAGTTCCGTGGTGGAGGATTCATTGGCAGAATTATTCAAAACTGCTGAAAAACCTGTAGTTAATAATAAGGAAAAGAATAAAATGATTTTGAATATTATAATTACCTGTAAAATAGTTAGATACCAATATCGGCAGAATAAATGAGTAAAGGAATCGCATACATATTTGGATTAGAATCTGTGACATTGATTATTTTATATCGTAACATGTTAGAAACAATTCTAAAAGCAATAATTCTGAAAGAAATAAGACAGTTGTTATTGAACTAATTTGAAAGTACATGTCCTCTTTATATATGTGACTTAAACACTGTTTTTTCTCTGCTTGGCCAAATATGACAGAAAGATGAGACTGAGATCATATACTATCAGATAGTAATAGGTGATAATAAGACACAACTATGTAGTCGATATTTTATGAATTTCTGGGATCCAGTATAACATCGTAGAGGTAGTCGGATACTCAGACTATTATTACTGTTCAGGAAAACCCCGTATACTACATGCGGTTTACAAGATGTGTACGTAGTTTCTCAGTGTATCACCAATTCGGGTTGTCACTCGGTCAAACTGAAACTATCTTCGATGTATGGTAGAATGACAGATGAAATTTTTAACATAGATACATGAGCTTGCAGTCAAAAATTTAGTTTCTAAACGGTTTAGCTATGAAAACACCTCATAAGTTAATTATGCCGCAGTTGATAACTTCTGGAACAGTTGAAAATGCAGTTAAATACACCAGTGGTTGTGGAAAGGGGCATCCTGTAGTTGGCATTTCTCTGTATCTCAAGGTATCCAATAGATATATTGACTTCTAATATCAGTTATTACCAAAATAGGAAACTTGCAACCAACAACCATTGCTAATTACTCCCGATCAACAACGGTTTTACATTTACCAACAACTCAATATTTTCAGGTATCCCCCGTAATATAACTAATATTAAAAATGCGCCTTTCACTTATATGCTATTTCAGATGTAGTCCTCAAATTCTGTACGCAAAACTGTGCGGAATTTTCTGTCAAATGTATGGAACCTGACTTTTTATAGGCCAAATGAGACAGTAGAATATTTACCATACCTTATGGATTTAAATGAACTAAAATTTGAGAGCAATGTGAAGACTGTATCTTCTATTTTAATGACATGTATTACGTTCATAATTTTTACTGTATACAAGATATAAACATCGTATAAGATCAAATTAGCGGTTGATTAGTAGTATAGACTTTTTCGTCTTATGAGTGCACATTCTATAGGGCAAACAGAAACTACATTATTATATTCAACCCACCCATGACATGGGTACGCGGTATAATAACCTTAATATAGGGACTAAGCGACATGCTCTGATTTGTTACCTTAAAATAAGCTGAAATTGGTGTATAATATTTAGAAAGAGAAATGAGGAAACTCTGCCAGTTTAACATCGCCTACGGTTTTAACTTTACAACGATACCGCGTCATCGGTGGGGTACAGAATTATGGTGCACACCGAAAACAGTAAATTTCCCTACTGTAGCTCGGGTGAGTGAAGTGTAGGATAATAAAGAAAGATGCAACCATACGCTGTTACTATTGTTTTACAACCATTTATTTGCATAAAATATGCATTCTTAGTGTTTCGAGGAATCTATTAACATTGTCATGCAATATTTTCTAAGGTGTGGCCTCTGTTATTCTAAGTGTACTTGTAATTGTTGATTGTTGCTAAAATTTGACACTTATCTGGTGTATGACTCAGATCATTTCTAATTATATAGACTTTGTTATAGACAGCCTTTTAAAGAACCTGTAAACTGTTAATTCCGAAATTAGATGATAGGTGGCAAAGGTTCCTGAAATTTGAAGTACAAATAGGGTCACTGCAGGACTCTTCATTCTGCTCAACTTAAATCCGGTCGTTTAGTTATTTTCTAGACTTGTTTAAAATTTCATCAGAGATAGATACAAGTTAGGAACATGAAAGGATCGGAGAGATATTTTATTTGAGTAATATTGCACAGCGCATTGGGCACAACTGGTTATCTTCTAATACAGACAAAAAAGAAATTACTTCATGCAGCCCTCCTATTAAGCGGTATATTGACTCCCAAGTAAAAAAGGAATGTAAGTCGTCACATTAAAGCATTAGACAAGGTGTAACTTTTGCTATTCTGTGGTAAGCCGAGATTGTTTCACTTTGTA
Organism: Kazachstania sp. M6911; assembly: GCA_037040125.1. NCBI lineage: Eukaryota > Fungi > Ascomycota > Saccharomycetes > Saccharomycetales > Saccharomycetaceae > Kazachstania > Kazachstania sp. M6911. The sequence continues at coordinate 8,739 of JAXQGP010000692.1, forward strand.
GTAGCATCTTTAGAAGTAATCATAACTACTTCTACTTTTATTAGTCATATATTTCCGGGTATCCTATAAATAATTTGTCTCATGTTCTACATAGTGTTCTTGCTTTCCTTAAACCATCTTCGGTTTCAAACCACGAACACATTGGGAATATATGTGGGTATGATATTCATGGTTTAACAAGTATTTAGCTACTATAGATTGTTTGACACATTCAATTTATACACAGTTAAACTTTTACAAGTATATCTATCATTAATACAGATAAAGCGATGTTTCTAATAAAATATTACTTAAAAATAAAATAGCTTGGTTCCCTTCTACTTGTTTTAAGTCTTTCACAAATGCTTTCTCCTAAGCATTTTTTTCTATTTACGTATTAACTCATTCGAGGTTCCTTGTTGCTGCTAAATACTGTTGAGTTGGGATAGTTGTCGAAGCATCAGCATCGGCATCAATGTCTAAATCTTGAGTGATGTCATTATTAGCGGAATTATTATTATTGGAGCTAGACATGTTTTAGGTGTTTTCAGTGTTTGTTATAGTATATAGTGAGTAGTATGTATATATCGACGTATATTTCTATATTGTCTTCTATGTAAATTATATATAATGATATTAATGGCAATAAGATATATGATCCTACTTATGGTCTATAATATTACACTTCCTTCTATATCTGTTTTTGCAGATAGTATGTATTTGCTGGGAGGTCTGGCTTCGTATAATTCTTGTCGTTATACCCTCGCACACTTTGTTCTCTGTCTATGTTTCTATCACATATTTGAAGGCCAAGAGTATAGAGCTGTAATACAATATTAGTTTATCTCTCTAGTGACTAGCTGGGTCATTGTAGCTAATAAATAATTATCATAATCCTACGGTGTTATGATAATCTCTCAGTTGTATTCTGTTAGTAAGTGTCTTGTTCACCTCATACCATGTCCTTCTCTCAGCTTACACTGGTTCTCTGGAAATATTTGATTATCTCCTGTACACCTTAAGATGAGAGCATAATCAATAATAACTTCCTTCAACACACCATATCCAAGAATTCTGAAATATCGCACACCTTAGATTAACTATTATTATTAAACAAGACAGAGTAGTCCTTGGTCACAGAAACGACCCATGAATTTTGAATAACTATATATTTCCCCATTATTCTGATACTACAGACGGAATATCTAACTTAAAACAATTACACAAAAAAATACCAATAAAATAGATAGTTAAATTATGATAGTCGTATTTACCCAAAAAAGCACCTTCTCTATAACGAATGTTCGATTTGTTTGTTTCATTGACTCCATTTACATATTTAACTGCTCTTGAACCATTTATCTCCTCCCCCTGCTCAGTTTTTGATAATCTGTTAAATTTTTAACAATATTCTCAGAGATATACCGCAGGAACAATTAATCAGGAAACTTACAGTTATAACTCCACCATTCAATATATGTCAATTCCAAACAACTATAAGGGTTCTCAGGGTTTTACGGTGTCTCGACGCAGATTCACGAGTTTTATGTAACTGTTACTTTCACTAAATTAAGAATTCATTAAATTATATATAATAAATATGCTTACATAAAGAATAATGGGAATGCAATTGGGATGACAGAAAACAGTAACCCCACTGTGTACTTACCTGCAGCATTTGGGGCCTGTTGTACTGTATGGGTTGCCGAAGATGATCCTCTGCTGGATTGGAGTTGGACAGCAACAGAAGCAACAGCAGATGCACCGCTGTATTCAGGTGAGGTAGCTGCTCCTTGTGGATTTACCTTCCCAGTAACCGTTGTCTTGGCCAGATCTGTAGGAGGAGCCACTGTAGAGACAACTATTTTGCAGTTCTTATTACTACACGATGTGACGGTAACTACAGTTACCTCTGGCAAATGTAATTCACCGGTTGGGTTAATATCGTTAGATTGAGTAGAACATCTCACCGTTGTGGTTCTTGTCATACCGTAAACATCAGTGTAGGTTGAAGTAGTCAGGTAATCTTCACTTCCAAATTGTCCAGCATCCCCAGAACTCTCTACAGGTGAGATTGATTGTGTTGACTTGGTCAATGGATAACTAGTTGAACTTTTGATAGATTCCTTGGTTGCAGAAGAATTTGAGAACAAATTTGCGTTTGAGGACGCAGCCCCTGACGTAAAAGTGTTGAAGACACTTGATGCAGTAGATTTTGTTAATTGTTTTGTTAGAGAATCGCCATCCAGGTTTGATAATACTGTATTCACCGAGGACGATATTTTGGAGGATTGCGTAAAACTTGAAACCGACGCTTCTTCAGACGAAGAGACAACAGAAGAAGTCACTGCTTCTGATACTGTTGATGATATGAGTTCTGTTTTGCTATCAGATAAAGTTACCATTGAAATACCAGAAGATGGTACGGTTAATAAACTTTCTGAAGATAATGAAACTGATGAGGAAGTAGTTGATGATTGCTGAGAAGACACCGCTGATGTTTTTTCTACCGATGACAAAATAACCGAAGAGCTAGATAAGGCAGATTCTGATAGAGATGATGACAAAGACGAGTATATAGCAGTTTCGGATGAACTGCTAACAACTGAAGAACTTGCTGATGTTGGTGCAGGAGTCATAACATAATATATGGTTTCCACTTCTGTGTAAGGAAGACCCAATTGTGGAGCAGTTCCCACATTAGTGATCATAGTAGTGG
>JAXQGP010000693.1:0-11248 GCA_037040125.1 Kazachstania sp. M6911
TAGACCCAATTGTGACCATCTTTCCACAGGGTTAGGACAGCCTTTACCTTTTACGGTAATATTATCAAGGTTCAACCTCAGATCTTTGACTTGCTCAGGTGTCATATTTTTAACTTCCTCAGGTTCAAAGTAAAATTGTTTCTGGAATGGTTCTAAATTTGATTTATCATATTTAATTTCTGTAACTTTCTTCAGTTGATTCATTTTGGCAATCTTCTTGTATTGGGCGGTCTGTTTTTCATCAGTATCATCTTCACCAATAGCCATATCATCTACTCCTACATTATCAATTCCATCTAAAACATCATTATTTGCGATACTAATCTCATTATTATCCTGTTTGTCTCCTTGTTTATCTAACTTTGCCATAAAGTCATCGAGGGCATCAGTTGTCTCAGTTGCTACAATATTTTTCGGTATAGCGTCTATCTTATCCTCTAGTTTGCCTTTAACCATAGATGGAGGTTTAAACAACACGATCCCTTCCTTATTGTTACTTTCTGTATCCTCTTCATCGCCAAAGGTGAACCTCTTTTTTTTATTCTTTTTAGCTTTCTTAACCTTTACAGGTTCAACAGTAGCGGCTGTTTCAGCTTGTACTCTCTTCTTTTTCTTCCAAGCAGCAAGTTTATCCCTTCTATTTGAAAGGACACTATCATCTACAACTTTGTATTGAGCTTGTGTATCTTCCTTTGGAGCAGCTGCAGCTTTGATCGCATCTTGTTTAGCCTTCTGGTTCTTCCATTTTAACAGCTTTTCTCTTCTAGCCCTCAGAAGATCCTCATTTCTAGCCTTTTCATCCTTCTCGACATTACCCATACCTAGTTCCAAGTAATATAACCGATATCACTTTCTAAATTGAGGAATATCTATACCTATATTGTCTTTTCCCTATGGCATCGCCAATATTTTTATTTTCCTTTATGTTCGAAACTTTTTCAACTTCGTCAGCCCTTATTTGAAAAATTATTTGTTAAACGATTTACAGGAACGTAAAGACCTGATCCAATAACCAAAATAATATAAATAGAAATATATAAAAGTTAAATATATATCTCAATCATAATTAGATTGGTAAGAAAAACAAGAAAAAATAAACACCAATTACAATGGGTCAAAGACCAGAGAAACCAGCATGGATGTCCCAGGAGGACTACGATAGACAATATGGAATTACCACTGGTGGTTCCGCAGCTCCAACAGCAGAAACTGAAAATATTATTGTCCATGATACTGCCACAACTAATCTAGATGATAGTATCCCACATGAAGACTCTAATAGTACTGGATCAGCAGATTCAACTAATAATAGAGTTAATAAGCGTAAGCATAGCAGGTATGATCAGGATGAAAGAAAGAATAATTTGGAAAAGCAAAGAATTAGAGATGATCAATTCAAGCAGCATGAAATAAAATTAACAGCCAATAAGACTTTGAATGTCAATCAAATTGTTAGACAACATTATAACGAAAGAACTGCAATTGCTAGCAAATCTCAAAGAAATTTATCACCTATTATCAAACTTCGTAATTTCAACAATGCAATCAAGTATATGCTAATCGATAAATATACAAAGAGAGGTGATGTTGTATTAGAGTTAGCCTGTGGTAAAGGTGGTGATTTGAGGAAATATGGTAACGCAGGTATATCCCAATTTATTGGGATCGATATCTCGAATGCATCTATTCAAGAAGCCCACAAGAGATACAGATCAATGAGAAATTTGGATTACCAAGTTATTCTAATTACAGGTGACTGTTTTGGTGAATCTTTAGGTGTTGCGGTTGAACCGTTCCCACAATGTAGATTCCCATGTGATATTGTATCCACTCAATTCTGTCTTCATTATGCTTTTGAAACCGAGGAGAAGGCTAGAAGAGCGCTACTTAACGTCTCTAAATCCTTAAGAGTCGGTGGTCATTTCTTTGGTACAATTCCAGATTCCGAATTTATTCGTTACAAATTAAACAAGATTAAGAAGGATGTTGAAAAACCTTCTTGGGGGAATGGTATGTACAAGGTCACATTTGACAACAATGGATATGCCCAAAATAATAATGAATTCCCATCACCTTATGGTCAAATGTATACATTCTGGTTAGAAGATGCAATTGATAACGTTCCAGAATATGTCGTTCCTTTTGAAACATTAAGAAGTTTAGCAGATGAATATGGTATGACCCTGGAATTACAAATGCCCTTCAACAAATTCTTTGCACAAGAAATCCCACAATGGTTCAATAAATTCTCTCCAAAAATGAGAGAGGGTTTACAAAGATCTGATGGTAGATTTGGTATCGAAGGTGATTTAAAGGAAGCTGCCGCATACTTCTACACAATGTTCTGTTTCCGTAAAGTTAAAGATGTTCCAAATTAATCACATCTAGACACACAGAGGCACAGATGCACCCCACTAGAGTCAAATCCCTATAATATCATAATCATACCAATTTATTGGTTTATATAGTAAATATATATGAATATATGTAGTGTGAAGACCAGTCATTATGGCCTCTATAATGCAGTAGTGACAGTCATTGTTTGTGAGTTGATTAACATCGTAGGTGGTAAACCTCTCAACCATACATCGATATCTTCCACATATTCAATACTCTCTGCTAAGTCTTCATGAGTACCAAGAGCAGGTATTGGTAAGGTAGAAAATATCAGATTTGAATTTTTGGATAGTTGTGTCATCATATCGTTTAATACTAAATATTGAGCTCTACTTGGTAGATCACCAAAGCCTAAGTTTTCCATTGCTTCGACCAAACTGCTATCTGAGCAACATGGTGATATCTCTTGTAAAATTGATCTACCTGAAAGACTTTCTCTTGGTGATCTTATAGTTGCTATTTCATCTTCAATTGGAATAATGGAAGGCTTATCACCTGTACTATCTTCAATCACCTTAGTATTTGGTAATGCTTTACTTGAAAAGACAGGTTTCAAATTTTGAGATGATGATCTTTTCTGGAATTTACTCAATGACGATGCTAACCTCTTTGTATGTTGATGCCTCATTTCACGAGCAACTTCCGCGATAGATAAATGAGAATCTCTCATCGAATCTGTTTCATTTTCAGAGTCATCACTCATGATAGGTGTTTGAATTACACCCTTTGGCATATTTGATTCCATTTTTAATGAAACACCTAATTTTTGTATCTTAGATGTACTATATTTCCTTGTCTTCTTAACTTCAATACTTCCTGGAATTTTTTGTTGTTGGTCCTGACTTGTTGCTGGAGTAGTCGTTGAAAATCTTCTTGTTGGTTGCAAAGTGTGTCTTGCTTCAACCAAATCTTTCCACCAATCGTTATCCTGTAATTCTTCACCGACATATTGCATAGCAATTGGATTGCCCTTGACAATTGTATTATAGACCCTAAATTGATCCAATGAAACAACAAGAACTGTAGCCTCGATTCTTAACACTTGCAGAAGTTTCACCATTCTTTCATTTTCTGAAATTCTTTCATAATCATTCTCTACAAACAATATTATACGAAGTTCATGTGTATCCCTCCATTCTGGTACAGTAATCAAAATCGCACCTAATTGTAAGATTAGAGTATATGTATCAAAATTTGATGTAACCAAAGATGGTTTACCAGAATCTGTACTCATTGTAGCTGACATCTGAATTGGGTAAAGATCTATAATATCTTTCTTGATAGACGGTTTCTGATCCTTTTCAGGTAATTTTAATTTTCTAAATCCATATGCTACTGCGATATTTGATTGCATTAATGACAAATCTTCAATAACTTCAACCCATTGAGTAATTTTCACCTTCTCTTCATTTTTGAATGTATCTGTTGGTAATGGCAACGATCCACTTGGAATGTTAACACATATGGCTTGTTTTGCAGAATCTCTACACGATGTTAATTGAGGTTCATCGAATTCAACACTATGATGACGGAATGACTCCAGATCGAAAAATCCAATAACTGAAATATTAGGTTTCATACCACCTAAACCTGAACCCAAATAAACGTTTCTTATACCCCATAATAAACTTGGACCTGTTGCAACTTGAACGAAAGCTTTAATTTTTGACATGTCCCTGATTTTCTCCCATGCATGTTTTTGTTTCTTTAATACCGAGTATTGTGTTTGGAAATCATTAGTTACAGTGACGTGACCTAAAATGTATAAACCACCTTTCTTTAAACTATTACAGAATCTAATTAATGTCCAACTTGTTCTTGGATTATCGACAAATAATAACACCTGAGGTCTCCAATATTTGATATTATCTTGACGTAATCTTAATAAATATTTTCTAACCTGATGATAAATTAAACTTTGAGATACATCACCCCATGGTTTTGGTGGACAAAAATAATGAATTATTAAAAATAGAAGACCCATTGATAAAATCAACGCAGATGCAGTGACACCATCTACGACAATCATTGCAATTGTGGACAATACAGCACCACTTAATGCAGTGTACCTATCAAAATATTTGAAAGAAGGTCTAAAATTTGGTGCTGCAGCGATCTCTAATAGGAAACATGCTAAATTCATAACAATGAAAGTCATCAAAAATGTTAATGTAATGAAAGATGCAATCTTGTTCACATCAGATAATAAACATAATTGAGTCAGAATCCATGTGAACACTAATGAATAGACAGGTCTACGACAGAAAACTGATAAACCTGGTAAAATATTATCATTAGATATTGCCTCTAGGACATATGCGGCTCCTACCATACCAACAATAATCGAAAACAATGATGTAGATAATTCACCTAAGAAGATAATCCACTGTACTCCACTCACTGATTGAATAACTTGAACCTCCGAGTATAACGTTTCTCTTGGAATCGAACAACTCATTGCAAGGACGACAACTGTATAACAAATAAATGTGAAAATCAAACCCCATAATGTTCCCTTTGGAATAGATTTAGATGGTTTTCTCAATTCACTAGACATACCAGCGCCTGCAAAAATACCTGCTGTTGCTGGAAAGAAGACACCGAATAAATTACTAAACGTTTCTTTCCTTTTCAATAGAGAACCAGCTGCACCTTTAGTAAAATGAGGCATCAAATTACCATGAAAGGTTTCCCAAGATGGTCCACTATACAGGATTTTACCTTCATGGAATGGACTTTTGAAGATTGCTGATACAGGAATTGATACGATTGAAACAGCTAATATTATGAATAAAAAATTACCTGCCCTTGATACTGTTTGTGATCCAATAAATGCTACGCCGAAACACGCAAACAATATTACTGTTGCATATATGAACACATAGAAATCACCTCTTGGTAATAACGAGAATAATGCAGCTTCAGGTTCACCTTTCACATTTTGTCCTAAATTATACAAAATTGGTTCGACTATACCAATAGCGTTCATACCACTATTAAATACTTGACCTAAGAAAAACACCAAACCAATTGATCCACCGAATTCTGGTCCTAGACACCTTGATATCATATAATACGCACCACCACCTCTCACTGTACCGCTTGTTGATATAGCAGATATACTTAATGTTGTTAACAAATTAATCAGATAACTTAACAGTAATAAACCAATTGTACAAATGATCCCTAATTGACCCAAGATAAAACCAAATCTCAGAAACATCAGAATAGATAAAACGTTTAATGCTGTCGGTACAAATACACCATCGTATGTACCTAATTTATTTTTATTTGGATTATTTGGATCATATCGTGATGATATCTTCTGACCTATAGGGGTGGCTCTATAACTAAAATAAGTTTCATTGTCTCTACTTCCTGAAAGCAACGAGGATGATTCATCTATTGTTGATGAAGGTCTATGACTACCTGGAATTCTATAAAACTTACTACTCATTCCAGTATACATGAATGATTATTGTTCTCGAACTGTTGCAACCAACCACTTTATTTGAAACAATCTAGTCTTAAAATATTGTTATTTTTATAGCGAGTTAATAATAATTCGAATTTCCAAACTGAAACCAATGATATATAAATCACTTTGATCACTGATTACAATTCTCTTATCTCTTTCAAAGGGTTCTATTTTTTGTATCAAGATTGCTGCATCTTCTGATAGATAATGAAAAATAATCGCTCGTCTTTTAAAAAAAGATCCCTTTGATGGCTGTAATCATCATTTGACATCGCAAACAGATGTGACAGACACCAGCGCTACTGGAATAAGAAAATATGTTTGTAGTCTTTTGATATTTTTAATTTACATATTTAAATGAGTTTGTTTTTATATAATTATGAAATATTGATGCATTGATTTTGATGTTATTATGTTCAGTTTTTGACCTTTTTGGTTTTAGTACTAGATTCCAATTGATCCCATAACTCTTCAACATCTTGTTCTGTTTCATTTTCTGGTTGATGTTGTCTTCTCTTTTTAATTTGTTCAGCTTTCTTCTTTTCTTGTGCAGGTATTGGTATTTCAATTTCATTATCATCAAGCATTATAACGTTATTACATTTACCTGTAACGTATATTTTAGCAATTCTTCTTGCTGATTGAAGATCAAATACACGTACATATCTGTCAACACCACCTTGTACTAAATATTTCTCATTTATCACTTTAATGAAATATGGAGTACCAACAATATCATCTCTACCGAATTTTGTAATTAATCTACCTTTATTATTAAATCTCAAAACATTTTTCTTAAAATCTGTTGAAACGAATGTGAAATTGTTAATATCTGAACTTTTCAAATTACCTTCTGGAGTTAAATCGTCACAGTTATCAGCAACCATTTCTAGATTGGCAAGTGGTTCTCTATTTGGTAATAAATCAATATAATGTAATGGTTTTCTACCATGTTGTGTTTGATATATACCTAAATGAGCCCAATGTGTTACAACAATAAATTGATAATTTAATTTACTTGAATCAATTTTATCAGATTTTATTGGATCTAAGAATTTTAATGCAGTTGGCCATACAGGTACTCTCATATCTAATCTATCATTTGCTACATTTTTAGCTTCCCAAATCTTTTCAATTTGAGTAAAATTATTTGATAATTTTATTAATTTAACTAAATTTTCTTCACCACCATATGCAAATATACATTCTTTCTCATTGGATTCATTATCATAAATTTGTAGAAAATCCATTGGTGCCTTCAATTCATGAGTCTTTGTAACTTTTAAGGTTTGATTCTTTTCAATTTCAATAATATGAATTAAACCAGATTTAGTACCTAATAAGAAACATAATTTTTTCGAAGATAATTGTGATAAAGAAACAAATGTATCATAAATCTTAGTTCTCTTTGCAGATTTCTTTGAAATTATTTCTAATTTCGAATCATCTAATAATCCATCCACACTACCTAACAGATTAAAATCATTAATATTAAATCTTGGTCTCAAATCCTCTTGTTCACCATCCATTTCATCATATTCAATAGATTTCAATTTAGATTCATACAATTCAACAACACCACTATCCCTAGCAACCAACAACAACGAACCATCGATCGCTATCATTTGTGATACTGTTCCTGAGTTCTTCTTACCAATTAAATTAGTCTTGATTGAGAATGGTTGTAATGCAGTTTGAATGGATGTATCTGTACCTTTATTACAGACGATTTCCTTGACGGAACCATTGTGGTTACAACTGACTAATAATCTCATTCTTGTGCTGACGTGTAGCTAGTGCGCTTGATATGATACAATATATCGTAACTGATCTCTAAGATAAGTTCAACTTCAATCAATCATTTGTATATACAAATTGTACAATTTGTTGAAATTATTTTGCGATGAGCTCTGAAAAATTTTCTTGCGGCGAGAACCGAAGCGCAGAGAGACAACAGCGTCGATTTTATTACAGTGATTTATTATGGTGAAGAGTTAAGACAGGGGGAGTTTGTAATGTTATAAGATGGTACGTATGTTAATGGTATCAGTTACAAGTGTTATGCGTGGTATTACGTTTTATAAGAAGTGTAATATTGCTAGGGTGCGATGTGCTGGGATAATCTGTGAGTGATCTTGTGAATGGCGAGGCGAGTGGCACACCGAAATATTATATATCATACTGATTCACTTAATGAAACGAGCAACGTAATGTTATTTGTGTTAATATCTTTTATGTATATTCTTGTATTGCAGCGTTGTCTTTATCTCATTTTATTTCTTATTTTAACCTCCTGCATTTTTTGTTTACATTTAAGACAATCACATAAGACAACAGACAAATAACAACAACAAAACAAAATATAAACAGAGATAAACAACTATACTAAATGACTAATAAGGGTATTGAAGAATTAAATACAATACCAGATGAAGTAGCTTCATCAGATGATTATAACGAGGAAGAAGATGAGGATTTTGATCCGACAAGGACAGATACGATAGATAATTCGAATGAATCAGAATCTGATACAGAAATAGATAACAAGAAAGAACATATAAATAATAATTTAGATTATTCAAAGATTGAAAGTGATACAGGTGGATTAATTAAGACTAGAAGAGCACGTTATAAAGAAGCTGAATTAAATAAGAGACGTAAGTATGAAAATATTCAAGGGACACCAATTTCTGATACAGCTAGAAATATTTGGGATGAAATGAATCTGGAGAGTAAGAAAAGATTATCTAGACAACAAGGTAGTAATGTTTCAATAATAGCAGACCCTAGGGAAATATCTGAAAGTTTAGAGAATAATACAGGTAATGTAGAACAAATTACAATTGAAAGAACATATAAATTTGCAGGTGAAACTATACATGAAAAGAAGATAGTACCCAAATATAGTGCAGAAGGTCAAGAATATTTGAAAAATAGTAAATTTCAAAAATCAAATGATGTAGATACAACAACTAATCCTACTACAGATACAAAGGATAATGTCGAAATACCGGAAGAAAGATCAAATTTAAGAAGACCACTTAAGAGAGAAGCTATCCTTGAAAAGATAATAGCAGGTTCTATAAAACCTAAACTAACTACATTAGAGAAATCGAAACTTGATTGGGTTAATTATGTGGATAAAGAAGGTATAACAGATGATTTGCAATTACATAACAGAGATGGTTATTTAGCCAAACAAGATTTCTTGGATCGTGTAGAGACACAAAAGGACAAGAAATACAAAGAGTTCAGAAAGACTCAACTAGCAATGCAATTACAAACTCAACAGAAATAATACCATCATCCTTATCACATCTATGTATTGGTATATATTTAGTTCTTATATAGTCGTATGCAGTGATAATCAGATTGAAAATTTTCTTTTTTGCTTTTTCGGTGTGAAAAGTGAAAATTTTTGTTGGGTGTGAAGTATAAAAGGGAAGAAGTAATGATATAAAAATTGTGTTAGTTTTATTACCACTTTCCTTGTTTTCTTTTACAAAAGTTTTGTTTTTTCTTGATCGTTTTTTTTCTTAAGAACCCCAAATCTCTTTGCCTTTTGGCTTAGATCAAGTGTAGTATCTGTTCTTTTCAGTGTAACAACTGAAATGACCTCTATGAGGCTCATTACCTTTATTATTTGTTACAAACACATTTTTTGAAAAATAATTTTAAAATTTGTTCTTCTGTTGCATGCTTTTCTTCTATTTTTCTTCCCACTTCTTTTCTTCCCTTTGGGAAGTTTCGAAGTCTGATTAATAGATAAAGTATTTTTTGCACTGAGGAGCAGGGTGTGAAGAGACTATGGGGATACATTTTTATTGTCTTTATTTTGGAAAGTTTCTACTTTTTCATTCTAAGGAGTGATATTTTTCTGAATTATAATCTGTGATTCATGCGATTTTATAAGCGATTTGATTTATGCTTAATCTAATTTTGCGATTATAGAGAAAAATAATTTGATACGTTTTTTAATTTATTGTGATTTTTTATTTATTTGATATCTGTTTTCAATTGGAATTTATTTATTGTTTGATTATTGTGAAGTTATAGTTACCGAAATTGTTTACTTCTTTGAGAATCTGGGAATTTTAGAAGATATTTTTTGGATCTAAATTTGATTATTACGATATTTCTTTATTAAATATCATGAAAATGATGATTGTTTACATTGTTACATCTTTTTATTGTTTAATCTAATTGTTCTTTAAATTGTGTTTGTCTTTCTTTAGGGAAAGAATGTAATAGAATAAGCTTGCTTATTCCCCTAAATTAAGAATAATTTAATTTAATAATATGATAGTGATTAATGTAATGATTTTAAAATTGAGATTGAATTTTAGTTAATTTTTTTATTTTGAGAATATTTTTGTTTGACGATTTCATTTGAGACACTTTGAAGTTACTTTTTTGTTTTCTATTTTGGATTGATTTTTTAGATTTATATATTTTTGAATGAAACAGATTGAAGATTTATGATTTATTGCTTTAAATTATTAACCTTAATTGATCGTGTTAACGTGTATTAAAATTATTAATCTTTATAATTTTTGTAAATTTTATTACTTCGAATTGTGAGAATTTCATTAAGGATTAAAATTTGAATTATCATTGATAATTATATTGAACCATATGTTAAGTTGATCGTGATCCCTATACACATATTTCAATACTAATTAAAAAATATGATTGTTATAATGAGTAAGATAATCAAAGGAATTAGGAAACTTGTTTTTCTAAATTTTTAATTATTGAATTTATTTAACTTTCATATCATTTAATTTAGTTTGATCTGATTGCTTGATCGGCTTTTTATCTTCTTACCTTTTTCCCCCCTAAGATATAATTGAATGAGGTCATTCATTTATTTTAGAAATGGAATATTATTGTCGTCTATTAGAATGTGTATATAAGATTATATAATATATGATGTGAATTTATTTATTATTGAATCATTTAATAAACGTTGTTTCCTTTTTATAATAAATTGTTGAAACGTTTCACTGTTGATTATATTTGAACTTGTTAAATCGTTGTTATTTGTACAACTAGAGCAGTTCTGTAATTCATTAGTTAAATATTCTTGAAATGTTAAAGAATGTGAAACGATTTCAATGTACCATAATTCATTACAATTTAAATAATTTGAAATTAATTTATTGAAAAATAAATCATTATTTGTTGCATCATCATTATTTAAATGGTTAATTAATTCATTCATCATTTGATGTGATTTGAAAAATACTTGAAAGAAATGAAACGTATCTCTAATTGTTACAGCTAAACATTCAAACACATTCGAATCTAATCGATCAATCAAATGTAAGAATTTAACAACTAGCGGATACGTCTCTAACATTAATTTTGAAT
>JAXQGP010000694.1:0-11221 GCA_037040125.1 Kazachstania sp. M6911
CAAAATTCGCGTTCGTGTTTTTTCGCCATTTTGTTAGTGGTGTACACCTTGCTCGCGCGCAAATTTTCGCTGTAATTCGCTCTGTCTCATCAGATTGCATATAGGTGTTGTTGTTGATTAAGACCATTTCCTAAAATGGCAGCTCTTTCCTGAATTACATCCTGCCTTTTGGAAAAAATGGAATTTTTTCACACTTCAACAATTTATGCAGCCATACCGCCTGTGTGCCATTCTCAAGACTGGGTTATTAAAGAAAACTTAATTTCAAACTCGGGAATGAAAAAATTAACGCCTTGCAACGTATTTCAAGAAAGAAAAAACGAGAACCTGGAATGAAGCAAGAAAAATGGTGAGAAGAAAACACCGACAAACGAAATATTGTACAAGACATATATTTCTTTTCAATTAGATTTATCTATGCATTCCAAAAACTTTGTACGCAATGTCTTAATGAGACGACATACTATCATATGTAGGAAAACCTTCTTTTTTGTTGGCAATGATTTTTTGCCAGACAACCGTTTGTCGCTGCGCAGGCCTTTGCAAAAAATGATATCAGAAATTGTATTTTGAATTTTGCGATTAACTAATACAGAGTAACAAAACTATGTATATAAATAGAAGCACTTTGCCTTTTAAATTACACCTAAAACATTTAATACATGATTTCTTAAATTTTTTCTTATTTCAGATCGTCCACCAGGTATTTAAATTAAGGTAAGTAACCTTACGTTAATTAAAAGCGAGTATGTTCAAATTGCTATATTTAATTTTCTACCTTCTTTCTATTCGAGTACCAGGTGCTCGTGCAGCCCCTACTCAACCGAATCAAGTTATTTATGTGAAAGGTAGTCAGCACGGAAATGAAACCGAAGATTATTGGGGTATAACCGGTTTAGACGAACCTCAAGGTACTACCTACGATTCTGTAATCACATACTGGGATTCTCTTTATGATAACATTGAAGGAAAATTGAAGAAAAGAGATGATAATTATGTTTTGGTAGATACCTGTCATGAAAATTATTGTCAATTGGTTACCTTGCAATTCATTAACGGGACAGTTAGAAACTATCAAATTGAAACGCAAAATTTGAATACAAATGCCACTGGCAACACCTTTAGTCAACAAATGAAACGTGATGAGGTCCAATACAATTCTCGATGTGACAGACAGATCTGCGGTTTGAACGTTGAATCCTTAGCAAAGTTTTATAACGGCGCAGCATCTCTCTTTGACTTCTCAAATAATGCCTACTCCGTTGTCTCCTCCATAATTGACCGAATTGTTAACACCTTCAAAAGCAATAAAAGGAAATGCGAAGGGTTCGAAATAGATAACATCATCTTGGATCCAATGGTTACATGGAACGCTTATGTTTCTACATATACTACTGGTAAAAATTGTGACACCACAGCCAGCCGTGATTCACTAAAGTGCGCTCTAAAGACAGCAATGGAGAGCGAACATAATCACCAAAAAACTGCATTTTGTATTCATATCGATCATGGGGGAAGTTTCAATATGGACGTTAGGTTTGTTGCAACCATATCAGGCACTAACAATAATCCATGGAGTTTGCCATGTTCAGAAGTTGGGGATGATTGGACATGGACATCAGATTGTTGGTAATTTCACTCTGTTTACTTTATTTACTCTATCATGAATGTAGTTGAAAATGTGTGGAATCTTAGTTGTATTAGAGAAGTTAATAGACATAATATGTGTATATAAACTTGAATATCCTCTTATAATTGTATATATATTTACATAACAATTATATAGAGCTTTTAAATATTAAAATGATTTCATGAAAATTATCTCTTCTCGATGCTCATCGATTTTCACTTTTCATTTTGTCGCGCCACGCATATCTACGTGTCTACGCGACTTTTTAGAGATTTAATAATGTAAACATAAATGTGCATTCAGTAACATATTTCAACATATATATAGTACAAGCAAATAGAAAATTTTGCTCTTCGAGAAATATTCAGAAAATATTTTTGGAGTAGCTGACTAGCTCGTTTTGAAGTACGCTCAGAGAAAGGTCCCGCTAAATAAAACAAAGTGATAACCTTTATAATTAATGCAAAAAGCGCCTAGAGGAAAAGGTGGTTCCATAGCACCACATTAGATATATAATGAAAACTATAAGTACACAAATATGCATATATTTATATATTGCAGATTATCTTGTTCTAACCATGAAGATTTCCATGTAATTTCTTCCTCTTCTTCGTGCAAGTGTCACCGTAGAATCAAAAGTTTGCATAAAATTTTCTGTGTTTTCTATAACGTTAGGGGCTTTGGCCACTCACTCATTATTTGTAAGAGGATCAAATACGGTATCAAAAAGATTTTGTTTCATTGCTGGCATTTATGACACCATAATATAAGGCCGAATAGCATCCAGTAAGGTTTATAATTCAGAGGAATCCATACGACCAAGAAAATAATCAACAAAGCTAATTTTATGTTGATCATCCCATTTAATTTCTGCTTCCTATAACTCATAAAACTTTTGATAAAGTCTTTCTGCCAGAATTTGAGGATAGTAACAATATAAGAATTCATCGTTACACAATGAACAACTTACATCTGTAACCCTTTCAGCGTCACATTTCGTCACTGACGTCAGATATGGTTTCAGTGCTCTAGTATATGAACGATTCCTTTTGAGACATTTCATATAGGAAGCATACAATTTATAAATATCAACACTTTCTCTTCCTTTCTATGTCAATGAATAAACCAACTAACAATTCAACAGAAAATATTAGAGCCAGGGATACATTGAGAGATAAGATAACAGCTCCAAATCTAGAAAAACGAGGGTCACCTTTATTATTATGGGCCAGCTGATGCAATCCGCTTAGTTGCATCATCTTCGATTGAGACGCAAGATTTATCATATTTCCTCTTTTCAATGTTCTGATACAGGAATGGAACTATTCCACAGTATTGGTTGTGAACTATTCAAAAGAATCAGTTTTATATGACCTACAAAAAAGACGAGACTTCTTTGTAACCTTCTTAGAATGTTTTGCTGTTTCATGAAAACATCACCTAATCTCCTTTTGTGATCTTGAACATTCTTCTTTATCCAACGAATGGAAAAATGTTTTGAAATGATCATTCACATTACCAGAGGTACGTTGAAGGATACATCTTAAGAGATGGATGGAACACGTAAGAGTTTCCCTTCCAAAACCTTTTAGTATACTACCTTCAAGTGCTGAAAATTGGTCATACATGATCCATGTTTTATTCCAATCGACTGGGATAGATCGATTTATAAGATCTAAGAACATATACGTATTTCTATCCTTTACATTCCCCTCGTTCAACATATGTGCCACTGGGATGATATTATTGTTCGTTGTAACCGCTAATAAATTAAGTAATAAAAGTAATGTGTCGAACTGAGTCTTTTAGAACGTCCCATCAAGAAAAATGTCATTTTTTGAATTTATCATGGTAATCCCCGTTCTCAATTTTGGAGACTACAAAATAGTATCAATCTCTGTTATTTTGTCAGTAACATATCACAATATCTTCAAGCATACCTTACATTTGATTTTCATCGAATAGTATCTCTTTAGCGTAGTTTTCGGACATTTTCAACGAACTATCTGCATTCAAAGATATCTTAAAGGGATTTATTTCTCCATATTAAACTACACAAGCTGTCCCATTATTTACCTTCATCACCATCATCACCATCTTCTTCCTCCCTTTGTTATTTATATTTTCTTCTTCATCTGGGTACGTTTCTTCTATCGTCAATTCAATATTACCAACAATATTGGTACAGTCACATTTAGAATAAAATGCACCAGCAAAGAACTGTTACGCATTTTTTTTCTGTTGGCAAGGTGACAATTACAGACATCCCAGTTTTGAGATTTGTTGCTGTGCAAAAGTTCCAAGACATACCATTCTTCTTGATTTCCTTACCGCTGGTTTCGTTGACCTGGATATAACAGTTGTCCTTCCAGTCACTTAAAGGATAAAAGGTGAATTTGGGTGATGGTAACAATTCACCCGCCCTTCAAAACGAACGTCTCATATTTCGTCTTAAAGTCGAAACCATCCAAGGTCATATCGTAAATATCTCTTTTCAGTGAGCTCTCATTTTCTTTAATAACTTTCTTTTTACAGGAGTATAGTTACAAGATTGAATATATCGCTCCATATAATCATGCGAATCTCAAACGTGGGTTAGTTATTAGTAGATAAACAACATACAATTCAACATCATTATCTGAGATATCTAATACTTGATCAGCAATAGTAGTTTCATGAGAACTCCTTTTATTTTGTTTCAATGAGCACATGATATCAGGCATCAAACAGATAAGTTGGGAACTATAACTTTCAAAATGTAAATAAGATTAACCTTCCTTATACTTGTGCGAATCCTGTTTTTTACGACACATTACGCAACTTAAAACACATTGAAAATTCTTAAGATATTCAGTTATTCTAAAATCAGAGACTATTAAGATTGTCTTACGATTAATACAAGAAAAATGGTACAGTGTATTCAAGATTGGGCTTGATAATTTAGAGAAATATAGTTGCAGAAAAGCTGTAAATTTATAAGGTCCATTATTGGATTCCAGCATCCTATTAATGGTAATTTTTGCAAATGCGTATGGAGTATTACAATCAATTAAACAGGTGCACAAATAGAACATAGCTTTAGGAATATATGTTTCCCCCTCATCAATCTCAATATTCATTTAATAGTCTTTCCGTGAAAATTGTTATCGAGTCGTTTCTCTTCTTCTGGTTCTTCTTCTTTTCAATGGCTCATTCCATCTCTCATTCTGGGTCCGTTCTATGGTCCCCCTTGCAGTTTTCAAGTCGCTAAGAGCTTGCTGATGCTCTCCAAATAATTTTGCAGAACACTATAACATAAATTCGCGTTCTTGCTAGTTTGGTTTACCATTTTTTTCTAATAATTGATCTTTTTGTTCTAAAAATTGAGTTTTTTGTTGTAGCGATTGATTTTCTAGTTGGATTGATTGAAGTCGTTGTTCTGCTGCTTGTTTTTCTTGTTCTAGTAATTGAAAGTTTTGTTGTAATGCTTCATAATTCATCTTTGGTTGCACGGATTCATTACCAAGTTTTTGTTATATACTATCGCTAATATCTATTGAGCTAATATTATGTTTATGTATATCTATATAGAGTCTTTTTCTTTAGTTGCAGTCTGTAATTCAATTTTATATTTTATATTTTATAATTTTAATTTTTCAATTTTATCGAAAAGCCTATTACCCTCTTCTTCCCTTTCCTTTTTCATTGAGAAACTCTCGCTCAACACACTACGCTCTCTTCTTCATAAAATATACAAATATTAGCATTAGTACCATCCGGATGGCCTCAAAATTTTTTTTATAGACAATTTACTTTTATAGGCAGAACCAGGCCTAAGCAACCTTCCTGAATGGGGTTATGTGGTCATAGTATATATATATATATAGTTATTTATTTATTGGGTACGGCTGAACACGTTGTTTTAAAGAATGTTACACATCGATAACTAGATCGATCGCTTGAGATTATTCATCAACAGTGTTTGCAATGGTGCTGGTTATTTATGCAATGTTCTTCCTCACAACATTTGAGTTTGTATTAGGGGAGTCACACCCATATCATAATGCTACGTTATTTGTAAACGAGTTTGTTGCTAGAGGACCTGGCAGCATTTACACCGCAATTAGACCAGGAGGTGTTGCAACTACTAGCAGATACCTTGAAGCAATGGGATACTGGAAATCACTAATCGCCAAAAATTCCGTTCCTTCTATTTTAGTTGATACATGCTACGACAGAGTCTGCCAAAGGGTAGCCGTACAAGAGATAGACGGTCGATTCTTAAACATTGAAGTGATGACAAAGATGTTTCTAAGAAATGTTACCGGATACACACTTAGTCAGTTACTAAATCCTAGTATGTTAAGTCCAAAGTATCTGCAGACTACCGTAATAGGAAGATGTAAACATAAAATAAAAAAATTGGTTTCAAGAGTATTCATATTGTTATCTCTTTCTACAGGGGATTCAGTGAGAATCGACAACATCCTCTTGGGACAGTATCCAGGATGGACCACATTCATTACACGGAGGAAGCGTCATAGCAGTTGCAGAGATACTTTGTCAATAGAGCGCATTTCTTGCATTTCAAGATTAGCAATTGAGTCGCCCAAAAACTTGAATAAAGGTGGTTTCTGTGTTCATGTTGTGGACACACAGAAGTCAACGTTGGATATTCGTCTATTCAAAGATAGCAGTGCTAATTTTGCCGACCCCTTGGGATTACCTTGTTCCGAAGTGGATAACCCTAGTGAGTTCGAACTAGGGTGCCTTTATTAAGTGATTTAACTCTTTTATTACATACCCATCCCATCCCTGGCCATGGCCATTTTCATTCCAAATAGGAAGTCTGTGGCCACTTTTTCAGGCCACTTAATGTCGCTTTTCAGCAATTAAATTTCTCTCGCCCTTTGTTTGTATACCGAATGTAATAGGCGGAGATGTTAGTAATCAGGGAAAGGGATTTTAAACCGAAAGAATATCAATTAAGAGGGCAGAAGGTATTTGTTTTGAATTTTTACAATTCATTTCAGTGACTATGACGTCAACGCGATTTTGGTTGTTTTTTTTAGAACTACGTAGTATATTATTTTGGCGTTAGTTGACTGTTTATCAAACAAATTTTTCTTTAATCTCTAATGAAATCTGCTCCAATTGTTCATAATTGTATTATATATTTATTGTATATAGGATATGCGTATATATATGTTTCAAAATCAAACTGTAATGTATTTTATATATCAAATTCCTTAATAACTACATAAACAAATAAATAATAATAGCTTATCCCAAATTACAATGTTTTACTCTGAACAACCAATTGATGAAATATATAGTAAAAATGAAAGATCTATGATTGAGGCAACAGTTGCGACTAATATCTTTCCCCAACAAGCCATCGAGGGTTTCTTCAAAAATAGAACTGTGATGATTACAAACGATTTACTTTTAGGCTATCAGAAAAAGTACGTCACTTGCAAGGGTTTCCAAAGAGAACAACCCCATAGAATTTCATTGAACCGTGATAAATCAAATCATAAAACAGCCTCTGAAGATGCCAGCATTGAGTCTCCATCACTGGAAAGTTTAATGGATATGGCTAAATATTTTTATTTTGTTAATAATAAATATATATCCAAAATTGAGGCTCATTCAGTTTCACAACGAGAAACGGCTAGATTGTTTAATATTCCACATTCGACATTTAATAAGTTCATTCATGAAGGCCGTATCTACGAAACCATGTCGGCACCTTTTTCGGATTTTGACATATGCTAGATAAAAGGACAGCTTATTGCCCTTCGTAATTCAGATATCATTATTAATGATACAGAGGCCTTCCGTAAGTTTTTGACGAGATTTTTGAAAACAAAACTGTTCTCTGAGCTTGCAGAAGAGAACTTACAAAAGATGATCGAGAAAAAAGACTGTGATGAAGAATTATTGAATGCTTCTAGATTTATAAAAAGTGCTGAGTATCCTGACAGTAATGAGGTGCTTACCGTTGGGGACCAAAGAGAATGGATGTCTCTTTACAATCGTTCTTTAAGCGTCTTAGAAAAAAAATATTCAGATATTGTTGATGATTTTGCTGCAAAGAAAGGAATTTATGTAAGTATAAAAATGGCATTGACTGTCAAGCGCAAAATTGGTGGTCATTTTGTAAAAGCCAGGTTAATAGAAGCTAATAGAAGAGAAATTGGGGCAAACTCTGGAAGAAACGAAGACTTTTTAAGAAATTTTATTTTGAATGAAGAATATATATCTAAATTTAACAACTTTATCTTTAATTGTGATAGGACAGGTCTTCAAATCGGCGAAAAAATAAAAACCGGGACAGTTCTTGCATGGGATTCAAAAAGAGTGGCAACCTCCTTCAAAGAACCAGCTGGAAGATTGACTCTATTATACACTATTGGTGCGAACGGTACATTATTAGATCCATATGTTCTTTTAAAGGGAGACAGAAATCAAGAAATCACCGATAAAATCATAAGTGATATTTTTAAACACTGGATCATAGGCAGAAACGAGAGATCATTTATAACGAGTGAACATTTTCTGAGATATTTGAAGGAAGTTTTTCATCCTCAAACAAAATTGATGTTAGAAGCCCAAAACCTCTCATTTAAAGATCAACCAAGATTGTTGATTATGGATGGCCACAGTTCTCACATAAGTACCGATGCTCAAGTGTTTGCTGATCGTATGAACATTGAGTTTCTATTCTTACCTAGCCATAGTTCGGCCTTGTTACAGCCATTGGATATTGTTGGAAATAAATAATAGAAGAATAATATGCTGATACAGTAATTATTAGTGGTTATGATAATAACCAAGATTACAAGCCAGTAAAAATAACAACATCCATCGGTGGTCGAAGATTATAATCACGACAACATTAAGATAACTATTAGTCAGAAATTGGTAACTATCAAATTGTGAAAATATTAGGTAATATTTGTTAACTATCAAATTATAAAATTATTACGTAAGAAATGGCAACTATCAAATTATCAAATTATTACATAATCATTATTTGGAAAGTGGCAAATTATTTTATATATAAATGACAAGATTCAGGATTCAAAATTATAATCCAGAATTAATTCCTCTAAATACTATTTTTTATATTTTATATAGAAAAAAGAAAAAGACGAAATACAGTCATATCCATTACAATTATGTTAGGGTGTTTTTAGAACAAGCTCTAAATCATGATCAGGATTGTGAGAGCCTCTGAGTCAGACCTGAATCTAAAATAATTGTATAGTTGATGAAGTGACTGGGAATAGCCTGGCCCGCTATGATCATTGTAACAGACCAGTACACTCACACAAATAGGACGTTAGTATGCTCATGATAAGAGAGTTGGCCTAGAAGCTGCTGTAGTTAAACGGAAGAGGTCTTAATGAAAATAAGTCCCAACGTTGTCCCGATGTGGACTCGGTCCTAGTTGTTCTAAGAGGACAATAACATATACAGACCAGTCAGTGAGGAGGTTCATCGTGTAGGATTCATTCCGAGTGATTATCAACAGTGTGGTATGAGACACACGACGAATACTTATAATAAAATAAAGAAAATATAAAAAAGGACGTTAAGTAAGTACTTAACGAAAGATCCAAGAACAACAAGATATATAACGACATATAACGAAGTTAAGCAATCAACTAATATTATAACTAAATAAAGAATAGATATAAACTATTCTATATAGCTACAATTAATAATAATATATCAATATTATCTCTCTTATCAAAACGACACTAACATATTCTATTTGGATTATTCCTTACAGATAACTTTTTGAAATAAAATGTTGATTTGTCCTTGCATTGATTATATATAAGACAATATCGTACCTCATCGATCTTTATCTGAATAGATAATTAGGCATAATGTCTCATAAAGTGCATTAACTAACACATTAGTCATTCTTAGTATGATTTTTTTAAATACGATATTCGCCATATAATTTTTTTTTTCTTTTTTGAAAAGATCTTCTTATTAATATAAGTAAGTAATAATAACCAACTTTGGTTTGTATTACATTGTAAATTGTAAAACTGACTGAAATAATAATAAAAATCTTATAATTCCATAGCGGTTTTACTGTAATTTTATCTTTCGGTACCTACAATTTTTTCCATTCAACTTCTGTAGGATCCATTATTTTGCATCTAAATTTGTTCATCATCAATACAATACTCTTTCTCTTTTTGAGTATGTTGAAGTGAACATCTCTGGAACTCTAGAATATTTAGAAAAATTCAGACTCATTAAACCAACTGAATTTTTCTAAAGTTACACATTATTATGTGACGATTCTATTTTCCTCTCTTTCACAACCATTAATATTTTTTTTGAATATATATCAAATATGTCGTTAGTATTTAATAGGAGAATAGATTCCAGAAACCGAATTTTAATTTCTAAAATCTCCACTCCTTGATCAATTACTACCTTTCAAAAATTTATGGATGATATTTTGTGCAATACCATTTTTAGCATATAATTAAAATACTCTTCTATGTAATACTCCCGACTCTGGGGAGGATACAGCTTAATTTTTGCTCAGGGGAGGGTCATCGCGCTAAGAAGAGCGCGCAGCGCGATTCATTTTTAGACTCTGAAGGGAAATGGAGTTTCGTCTGCTGAGGCTGCGGGATTGTCTTAGTAAAAAAACGTAAAATTTCTTGTCTCTGAGTGCGGGCCGTAGAAGTGTAAGGCGATGATCACCGTTTTGCAGATCCAAAAAACAAGTATCTGTTCCCTTCAGAGTTACGGACTGTTGAAATCGTCCTCCCCTGAGTAGTCATCCTCCCCAGAGTTTGAAAGGGAAAAAACAACAACAACAAATTTTTATAAAATGCTATACACTTAAATGATCGACCTTATTTTTGAAGGTGCTAATATGTCGCGCTGCCAGATTTTTTCGCTGGATGCTGTTCGCGCTTTTTTCAAATGCCGTTTGGATGGGGTTGGGTACTTTTAGAGGTGACATTTATAAATTTATCATTTTGGTAGTTATCTTGTAAGAAAGAAATTTAAAAAAAATGAGATAGATAAAAACAGTAATATGTAAAATTATGGGTATATTAGAAGAGCTATGGAATTATTTCAGTGGGTGATTAGTAAATTGAGGCTGTAGTTTTATATCATTTTTGTATTTGTGAAAATGAGTAATAATCTTAGATATTGTAATGTTATCATTTGAAATATTTTAGTTTTAAGGTTTGGAGATGTTAAGTAATGTTTGTTTAGTATATGGGAGTTAAAAAAGTTTTATGAAGTTGAGTAGTTGTGATATTGTGTGACATTATATAGTGAAAAATGACAATAATACAGGTTTTTCTGAGGTAATATGTCAAAAGGGTTTAAAATATTTAGGTTTATATAATTTATAGAGTAAAGTTAGTTTAATATGTTTGAGTAAATAACTCTTGAAGATATGTCATATTTTTGGAATTATCTCAACATTTGTCAGTATTTTGTTCTAATTTGTAACAGTAATACGGAATAAAGTGCAGATTTGTTGAGACACTAATGTGATACTTGAATTAGAGTATATTATGTGTCACTGTATTATAGTAGTGTGCGGGTGTACAT
>JAXQGP010000695.1:0-11209 GCA_037040125.1 Kazachstania sp. M6911
TTCTATCAAGCGGGTGAAGGGTTTGAAAAAGAGTACTAAACAAAGTATGACGTCGTCATATTCATTACATTCTCATCAGTATCAGGAAGATGTGAATAATAAACTTATACATAGTTCAGTATACCACGCAGTTGAGGAATTATTTCACAAGTTGGATAGTAATAATGACGATCAAGGTAGTAACAATGTCCTGGACTTTATTAGAAGATTATATGACAGCAATTTGTATGACTCTTCCGTTATTAGAAGATTTAATGATGTCGAGATATTAGCTAAGAAGCTAACGAAGGATTTAAAGTCTAAAAAGAAGATACTCTCCAAATTACAATCTGAAAAAATTACTGTTAAAGATTTTCAAGTCGGTGATCTCGCACTTTTTTTACCAACTAGTGATAGTCAAAAGTTGGAAGGCGGTTATTCTATATCTTCGTTGAACTCCTCTTTTTCCTCCGTAGATATATCTACTCCACCACATACGATGGAGATAGATAATATTATCAACAACAATTCTCCTAATATCCAAAAATTTGCTATTACTGATTTTAATGAAAAAGAGAAAGCACGTCCATGGGCTGCATTTACAGCCTTCGAGAAAGACGTTAAATATTTCTATTGTAATCAAGGAAACCATGTAAATTTAAGAAATGAAGAATGGTTCCTAGGGGAGATTACTAGTTTGGAGAAAAATACAGTTACAACTGATACGAAATATAGCGCTAAAGGCAACAACCCTTATAAGCTACCGGTTGGAACAGTTTGGTATGATGTAAAGGCACAAGTGATTATACATCCCATTTTTGAGTAGGATCTAGGACATTAAACATTTTTTTGATATTATTCAAGTTTGTGAGTAAGAGTACATATATATATAATATTATGACAATACATTTCAAAGACTGGGTATCTATATTTCCCCTTTCTTAAAAGAAGAAGAACACAGATTACTTTTATTTACAGGATCAAATGTTCTTTTACCTTAAAGTAACATTGTATTTTTCAACTAATTCATTTTCTACATTTTTTTGAATTTCATTAATCTCATCGTTGGTAATATTTCGATCCATCGATTGATAATTTATACGATAACAAAGAGATTTTTTACCTGTCTTTGGATTTTGGAAACGATCAATTAGTTTCACACTTTCAACCAATGGACCGGCATTGTCTCTAACGATTTCCATTAGATCATTTTCATGAATCTCTTCGGAAACTGTAGAATCAGGTAACCAGAATGCAACATCTCTGATGGAACCTGGATATTTAGAATAAGGCTTGAAAGTATTAATCTCGCCATCCTTAAACTGACTTATAAATCTTTCGTCTTTGGACCATAATAATCTGATATCTGGAATTTCGAACAATAGCATTGCAATACGATCCAAACCTAATCCAAACGCCCAAGACACAGTACTGTCTTTTTCAAAACCAGAGTTCAGAATGACTTGTTGTTGAGTAATACCACAACCGCAAAGTTCTAACCAGTCATTATTCCACCATACTTCAATTTCCCAGGATGGTGCAGTCCATGGAAAATATGCATTCACCCATCTTAGTTTCAATTCATTTGGAATCTCTTGAGAAGTCGTGTTTTCCTTTCTCATACTCTTAATTTTTTGGTTAAAGACTTCACTAATTACCAATTCCAGAGATCTTTTCAGATGTTGAGAAACCAAACTGACTTCTTCATCAGTCATATATTCTTGCTTTGGATTTTCAGAAGGTGACTTATTATTTAAAGATTGATCATCTATGATTAGGTTCATTTCGTGTTCATCCAAATGTTTCTGTAGAATTTCTAAATCCTTTTTAATTTGCTCAACGGATCTACCTTTCCATACTCTACAACCTTCCATCTGATGGAAGACAGGATAATGTGTCTTATCTATTTCGTCCCGACGATAAACATCTGCAGATATTAGGAAGCCTGGCTTACCTGTAGTGTTAACTTTACTGTAACATTCCATTTCATGAGCAGAAGTATGAGTTCTCAATAAAGTCTTATCATTGATATAATATGTATCTGATTTTGATCTACCTGGGTGATCGGCAGGGAATCCTAACGAATCGAAATTCTCGAAAGTGGAAACTACGGGGCTGAAATCGTTATAGGTAGTAAAACTATTATCGACAGAATTAAGTTTCTTTTCAATCAAATCACGAAGAATGTTTACGGGATGGTTTGCCTTCTTATGCAGGGATCTATTAACATGGTCAATAATTGATGGCGTTACATTTGTGTAATTAGGATCTCTAGTGTATGATTTATCATTTATTTTAATAAAGGACTCTATTTTAGTTGATTTACATCTAAGAAACAGCCTGGATCCGCCCCTTAAAGTGGTTGTTGTTCGTGTGACGGAATACATCAAAATATATAATAAATATGCTGTCAATTGCTCTTCCTATTTCTTGGGAAGTGTAGAAACTAAGTAATATCTTTATATAATGAGAATTATCTGGAATATGTGACCTTTTAACTGATCTTTTTTTTTATTAAACCAGTTTACTCGAGGTTTCGTAGTTACCGGGAAGTTCTTTATTTCGGAACAGGAAATAAACTACCGTTAAGGCCCCGAAGAGGCCGGTATTGTTTTCAGCAGCCCTTATACCAAGAGAAGTTCTTATAAATCGATGTAATTAAATAGTAGCACGGCATCTATTGACAAAGTTGTCACATTGAGTGGTTTATTCAACAGAGCTGGCTGTTCAGGGTCGCCCAGGGTCGCCCAGGGTCATCCATATCTTACATTTGTAATTTGCGTCACTATACACGACGCACGAGAGATAACCAGTGAAATGGTTCGGGTTCCAATTCGCACTGTGAGGAAATCCGTTAACTGTTCGGTTCCCCGAGAATTGCCAACTGAAGTTGTTTGGTGCTACAGGGAAGAACTATATAAGTAGTGATAAAAAGGGAGCATCACAGAGAGTAGTAGCTTTGAAATACGGAAGATCAATTATAAAACTGTGTTGCAATGTTGAGGATTTGTGGGGTTGCTCCGGTGAAGCAACCGTTTGGCCAGATATTGCGTAATTCAGTTAGATGGACACATGAATATGCTCCAAGATTTACAATTCAAAGAAAGAAACAAAAAGGTAGAGTTGCCGTACGTACTGGTGGATCAACTAAGGGGTCCACTTTACAGTTTGGTACTTATGGTATTCGTTTAAAATCGGAGGGAACCAGAATGACTGCGTTGCAGTTGAAGGAAGCTGATAATGCTATTATGAGATACGTTAGACCTTTGAATAATGGGATGTTATGGAGACGATTAGTAACAGATATTGCAGTATGCATCAAGGGTAACGAAACAAGAATGGGTAAAGGTAAGGGTGCCTTTGATCATTGGATGGCACGTGTTCCAACCGGTAAGATAATATTCGAAATGTATGGTGACAATCTTCATGAACGTGTAGCTCGTGAAGCATTTAGAAAAGCAGGTACTAAATTACCAGGTGTATTTGAATTTGTAACCCGAGAATCACCTGTAAGAGTAGGTTTGAATGATTTTAAGGAAGTTACGCCAAAGAATACCATTGAACAAAATCCATTAACAAAACTATCTCAAAGATCTTTAAAAAAGCGTATTAATACTTTGAAGTCTCATGAAGATCAGTATAGATTATACAGAGGTCGTTAATATGTTCAATATGTTCATCTCCGAATTTTGTTAAATTTTACCTGTAGATATAAATATATATTCATATGACATATGCATTTAATTCAGAAATACGTACATATATAATATTATCTAATTCAATGCTATTTATTCCTAATGGATGTTTTTTCTTTTTTCATTGTTCGTCTATGATACACATAGCCCTAGCAATAAACCCTTCTAAATGGTAAATTGCTTTGTTACCTAGAGATAATCTTTCATCGAAGGTACTAGATGCATCTATAATATTCACCTTTGTAATGTCTTTCAATGTTGTACTGGCTAGTAACGATGACATTAATTCCTGTAATATAATCTTTGCAGGGATACAATGTGCTAATAAATCATATAGAATTGAACGACACTCTACTAAGCATCCAACCGATCTTTCTCTTTGAATCTTGTTAGCCGTCTTAATTATTACAACTTTCCAATCCGGTTTTATTAAACTTGTACCATTTTTCAATTTCATTTCATTATTAAGAGACATAGACTCAAACATAAGTAATGCGACTCTTAAATTACCATTACATTCATTTACAATATTATTTAAGATCGCACCTGATTCTAATTCAACTTGTTCCTCAGTTGCAACTTCGCTAAGAATTTTAATCATATCAGTATTTGTAGGTGCAGGACAACGTACTAACAAACAACGCGATTTAATTGGTGCAATAATGGAAGACATAGAATCACAAACCATAATCAATCTTATATTTCTAGAATATTTCTCCATAGTACGTCTTAATGCAGATTGAGCATCTCTTGTAAGAGAATCAGCTTCATTGATTACTACACATTTGTATCTGTGTGCTAACCCGTCTTTAGAGTCCTGGAAATCAACTTGTTCCATTTGTGCAACTTCCTTCAACAATTCTTGAATAACAATTCTATCATTGTTACCCATATCACTAGGCGTTATCTCTAAATGATATGGAGAACTGACGACATTTAATTCTAATTTTCTATTAGATGGTGTAACGAATTGTCTTACATCAATCTTCAATCTATAGACGCCTTGGCCAAACAATTCACTTAATAATGACATACATCTTGTCTTCTTACCGGCACCATTTGGACCATATAATAATAAATGGGGTAGATCCTTAGGTTGAGCAGCTAGAGATTGTAGGAAATGTGTTAGATCATCTGAATGATTTAAAGATTTTAAAGTTTTTGGACGATATTTATCAACCCAAAGAGACATTGTTCAAGGTGATTGTATGGTTTGCCTTTATGCAAATTTATGTAGATTATAATAGAACTATTCAAATGCTTCAATTCATATGTTTTTGTATGTTTGTTGTTGTAGTTTCTTTTATTTAGTGCAACAAAAAAAATGTTTCTCGAATCGCGTCTTATCCTCACCATTTCGTGTCTCGCTTTCGCTATTCCATGCTGTTGAAGAAATTTGAAATTATGAACCATGGGAACGAAGAGGAACAATAGATTGACTAGATATCATAAAGTTGGTTCGGTATGAAAAACCTGACAACATAAAAGAAGGTTAAAAGGAGATATTTTAGAAGGGACAAGCGTGGGATTGATTCCAAAATTTATTATACTAGTAACCGCCTACTGTATAAGCAAAAACGATTGAATATCTTCCATATTCTGAATTATATCCGGATCAAATAACAATACATTACCTTGTCATAAATATTACATATGGACCGTCGAAAGACATTTACAGAGAGTAATATATCTAATATAGGTAGTAACATCAAAGGCTTGCAATTGTTTATTGCAGACTTGAGAGCATCCCAACAATCGGAAGAACAGTTGAAAAGAATACATTCTGAAATTGTCAAGATAAAACAACATTTTAATACCAATAATAGTAAGAAAAATTCATCAAATGGAAGACTACTAAAGAATGATAAATATGATGGTTATCAGAGGAAAAAATACGTTGCAAAATTGACATATATATACATTACTTCAAACACCACAATGTTAAACGATATCTTATTCGGGTTAGACGAAGTCATTGAATTGATTAAATCAAATGTCTTCTCCGAAAAATTTATGGGTTATATGACTTTTGAGTTATTATATAGACATAAAATGGTGGTAGATAAAGTCAATGATACAGTAATTACTCAATTGATCAAGGACATATCAAGTTCAAATGATGATTTTACGGGGTTAGGTTTAAATTTTGTTGGTGTAACAGGTGCACTCACAAAAGAACTTGCGTCAAATGCTGATTTAGTCTCAGAGGTTTTTCAAATATTAAGATCACCAACATCATCATTACATTTAAAAAAGAAATCGACATTGGCATTCTTAACTCTATTGAAGAGTGACAATTCGATCCTAGCAGACGATATTCAGCGTAAACAATTATGGATTCAAAGAATATTGAGTTTGTTAGATGATACAGATAATTATAGATTGACATTAACAACATTACCATTGGTTGAATACATCGCCAAGAATATCGATCCGTCTTTCTTTACTAGATTAGTTCCACAACTGAGTGAAATCCTTTATAAATGTGTTGTTGCAAGTACATCAACCACAGGAAGAAATTCATTCCCAGATGAATATAATTTCGCAAATATGCCAAATCCATGGTTAATCACAAAAATTGTCTCTCTATTAAATGTGCTGATTGTATCACCATCAGAAACAGAGGATACTAATGCATTATTTGAATCAAGCTTACTTCACACTGAAAATATTGATTCAGAGACACTAGGAAAATTAAGAATTTGTGTTATGGAGGCCATCAACTTGGGTACTAGAAGAACGGCTGACCCAATGGAAAAGGTTGTCCAAAATACGATTTTGTTTTCATTAATTAATTTTGCTTCTAAATTAGATCCGTCACATGAAGCAATTGTTAATTCGGCAACTGCATTGTGTGATTTGTTGAATTCCAATGATATTAATGTTAGATACCTAGCGTTGGATTCGTTGATTAGATTATGCACGTTTAGTGGTAAAACAGCATTCGATAGTATACGTGGTAAGAATTTAGATTTAATATTCCATATATTGAGTTCAGAGAGAGACTCATCAATTATAAGAAAAGTTGTAGATTTATTATATACTTTCGCAGATGTTGATAATGTGAAAATTATTGCGGAACAATTATTAAATTTTATTTTATCATCAAAACATCTTTCTGATTCACATATAAAATCTGATATTGCTATTAAAGTAGCTATATTAACTGAAAATTACTCTACTGATCCAAGTTGGTATGTTACAATTTCGTTAAAGATTTTATCTCTGGGTGTTAATACGTCACTAAAGGATGAAGAAATATGGATAAGATTATGTCAAATTGTTGTTAATAATCCCCAGTTACAAATATTAGCATGTCAAAAATTATTGGAATACCTTCAATCAAATCAAACTTCTGAGTATATTGTGAAAGTTTCAGCATTCCTTATTGGTGAATATGCCAGTTTGATATTGGACACTGTATCGGTTCCAGAATTATTCAATATGTTTACTGATAAATATTTTAAAGTCCAAAATAGTGCAAAAGCAATGATATTGACTACAATGATTCAACTGTATAAACTCCAATCTGATATAGGTTCTGCAGTTATTAAATTTTATCAACTTGAATTAAATTCTTTGGATATCGAATTACAAACTAGATCGTACGAGTACTTGAAGTTAATTCAAATATCAAAGATGGGTCAAAATATGAAAATACTTGATATCTTATTCCAACCATTACCACCTTTTAATGGTAAATCTAATCCACTTTTGAAAAGATTAGGAAGTTTACCTGTTGGTGCATTATCATCGACTACTGCTCTGACTGCAAGTCGTAGCAGAAGCTCTAGTGCAGTATTAAGTAATATGAACAACGATAATTCAGATAGCCCAATGAATTCAATGGCTACAGCAGAAAAATCTCAAGGTTCTGATATTATTAGTGCACCACGTCCACCACCAGCCAGAAAGACAAGATCGTCATCAGCATTTACTGATATGATTAATAAGGATACTATGGTTGAGGCTAAATATAATGAAGTACGTTTATCTAGTGGTTGGAGAGAAGGCTACTCTAGAATGTTTCAATTCAAGCAAGGTATATTGTCAACTGAATCACCATTATTGAGGATATTATATAGAGTCAACAAATTAGATCCTACTAGTTTGGAGATCACGTTGACTTTTACTAATCAAACTGAATGGGAAATTAGTTCTTTGACTAGTGAAATCATTGCTTCTCGTACTAATAATAACCCAGAATATTTCCTACAAAATGTTCAGCCTCCGGAGAGTCCATCAATTAAACCACATAGTAAAGTAGAACAGAAATTACAAATAATAATAAGGAAACCTTTCTCATGTGATGAAGCTCCTATTGTAAGTATTTATTTCAAATGTGGTGGTAGTATGAACACATTGAATTTAAAACTAGGTGTTAGTGTGACAAGTACATTAGTGTCTAATGGTACCGTTACTTTAGCACAGTTTATTAAGAGATGGAAAACATTAAGCGACGCAATGGGTAAAGAAGGTGAGTTTCAAACTCAAAATACTTCATTGAACCAATATACTAATGATAGTGATGTAGAAAGTAGTGTTTCTAAATTAACAAATATTGTCTTGAGAATGGGATTTGATGTTGTCGAACAAACAACATTATCGCAAACAATATTTTTGGCAGGTATTATACATACGAAGACTGATGGTAATTTTGGGTGTTTATTAAAATTGACGTGCTTAGATAATGGGAAATTGAATATTACATGTAAGACAACTACGGGTGGAACATTGGCACAGAATATTGTCGAGTCTATCCTCGCAACCTTAAACAAATAATCTGCCTAAATGATACACAAATCGTCATATGCAATATGCATTTAATATATAGGTATGTAATAATACAGAATTCAGGTAATGAATGACATTGACCTCATACCGGTGGAATCTGTCATTTTTGCAACTCCCGATAGCACTGCACTATCATTGTGCCAGTTCCGTCTGGTGATTAATTTATTTCCTTTGAAATTAGCCGTCCTCTGTGAAAACAATATACGTCTCTCAGTGACAGAGTGAAGGATTGTCACATACACTCAGAACCGAGCGTACATGTCGCTCGGAAAAGTTTTGAAACCGGAAAAGTAGTGTCATAGAAGAAGACGTAATAGCAAGAGTGCCTAAGGGGTCTCTGCCCAAGTATTCCTTCACCCAGGCAGACAGACAGGCAGGTAGATAGAAAGATCTTAAAAGGGTCTCTTCCCTAAAGGGAGAGTACATCTAATAAGGGATGGCGATGATTGTGATGGTTAGAACGGTTAAGGAACAATAATGAAATGATCTACGTAGAAAATTTTGTCAGTAATAAATTTAAATTTAAGGAGTTTATATCTTATCGTTTTCTAATTCAATAAATATATAAAATAATTAGTGTTTACAATTTCCCAATTGTGTTAAAAACTAAAACAATAGAATTTACTGTCTTAAAATAAAAAGATATTCAAAATATACAATACATGAATTCATAATGCCTATCTCATTTAGAGAATTAGATCCAAATTTTATCATTAAAATCGATAGAGACGATTACAATGAGCAGTTATTGAAGAAAGAATTAATTAATAAACGAATTCACTACAAGTCAGGAACAGATAATGATGAGAAGCAATCCTCGTTATACCTGAGGGTTGATCCTGATGAGGACAAACTATTAGATTTATTCGATATTATCCTGGATATGAAATTCATTAAAAATGTGATTCCGATATATGATCATGAAACAAAGAGACATATTAGCTATAGTGTCGAAGATATTATTAAAGATTTCTACAGATTTCCAACTGAAAATGAATTGATTGAATTGACATTGTTATCAGGTAATCCTGATATAGGCTTCTATTTTGTGTACTTCAATCACTACATGAAATCTTTGATGACAGCCGGTATAGGAGGTCTGTTAATAAGGTACATATACGGTAAAGAAAATTCTTCCTTTAACGGAATATATACTCTTTGGATTGTTCTATGGAGTTTACATTTCACAGCTAATTGGGTGTATAAACTGAAACCACGTTACATGAAGAAACTGTTAAAGGTTCAAAAATTATCAATACAATCTATGAAGAATAAAAATAACTTAAAACAAGAAAATCCCCGTAAGTCAATATTATTGAAAAAGGTAGGTTTCTTACCAATTGCTATTATATTTATGGCCGCACTATTATTTTGTCAGTTATCCTGTTTCTCATTTGAAATATTCGTTACACAATTATATGACGGGAAGTATACCACTATTTTCAGTTTATTTCCACCAATTCTTTTATCTATATTTACAACTGTATTAATCACAATTTACAATTTGGTGTTTGTTAACCCTTTTGTTAACCTAGAAAACGGTCCCTCTCCTGATAGTTCCAGATTAGAGAAAAATATTCCTTTATTATTTCTAATGAATTTTGCTCCATTAATGATTACGCTATTCTTATATTATCCAATGGGTTCAACTTTCACAAGAAAATGGAATACGGAGTTTAGACCTATGATTAAAAGAAACTATAGTTTACCATTAAAAGGAAGAGAATTTAATATTGATATGAATCGTCACAATAATCAAATCGTATATTTCACAATTACAAATCAAGTGATTTTGTTAGCATTGGATAACATTTTGCCAATTGTATTAAAGAAAGTGAAAGAAAAACTTTTAGGTTCAAATAAACCTACGTCGAATAAATCTTTAACAGTTTCAAACATGAAATTTACTAATCCAACAGAGATTGAATATTGGCAACAAGGACAAGCGTATGAAAATAATATTTGGGGTGAATTTAACGTAGATGAAAATTATAAAAAATTGATTATTCAATTAGGTTTCGTAATATTATTTTCAACAATATGGCCATTAACTCCATTGATTTATTTTATGTTTAATGTTATCTTCTTCAGAGCAGATCTATATAGAAGTTTGATTAAGTGCACACCAAGTTCTATTCCAAATAATCATATTCCACCTCAAGCTGTTGAGATGGAACGCCATTCAAGTCAAGGGTCATGGGACATTATTTTACAAATAATCACTTGGTTAGGAACCATTGTGAATCCCTTAATTTCACTATTATATCATCAACCAATTATGACCACAGACACTATAACCGAAAACGTTGTAGTAAAGCATCCCTGGATCAAGAAACTTTTCGGAAAATTATTCAGATTAAAAGTATATATTCCGGGTGTAATTGGCTTCGAACAATGTTTGCTATTAACTTTTGTTATTATGTATAAGATGCGTTCCTCTTCAGCACACGGGCAGAATGGTCTTAAGTACAATGCGATGTCACAAATTCCAAGTACCACACAGAAAAATACGTCTGCATCACTTCAAAATAGTTCTAGTGCAAAATTGGAAACAAACGATAAAGACATTATTCTACAGAAGAGTGATGTTTCGAATCCAAGCAGCGCCAGTGTCATTGGTGAAACTGACAGAATTTTCGATAATATGGAGAACCCAGAGGACACTTCAATAAGTAATGTTCGTAGACGTGGTTTCACACTGCCCACTAAGATAGATCCCCATATAACAAAGAAAAGATCGG
>JAXQGP010000696.1:0-11144 GCA_037040125.1 Kazachstania sp. M6911
GTCTTGGGTCAATTTGTGGTGTTGTAACAGGGCTCCTATTAGTTAAAGTTTCAGTAGCCGTAATATATATTAGTATATTTGGTTTCCTGGGTTTAGAATGGTTGAAAAGTAGGAATATCATAACGATCAATCATAATGAACTATTAAGAACAGTGAGAAGTCAGTTAGCTAGAGTTCTTTACATTGGTAGAGATACGGTAACTGATTTAAATCTCTTTAATTTAAGTTTCCTAACTGCATCCGCTATGACATATTACTATGTATAAATCAAATTACAGTCTTGTTATGAAACCTTTTGGAATTTTTTACTTTGATCTTTTTATTATTGAGTAAATAATAACAATATATACATATATACCTATATATTCATTATGCCTTTTTATAGTGTTTTATTAACTTTTTCTGTATTCCTTATACGAAATTGGAAGTACGGCTCTTAAACAATAATTGAATAACTAAAGCTTGAATGACACTAACACCAACCATTAAACCCATGACAACGATAGAGAACCATTTTAATCTTGAACCAGTAGATTCAACGGTAGACATATTTCTCCATTCTCTAGCTCTTAGATAGTTCATTGTCTTTGAAATTTTGTTTAAAGTTCTTTCGATTTCATCAATGGCATTGTTAGCAATAACATCGTCAGTATTAGTATTAGCATTTGAATCATCGTCAGTATTTTTCTCTAATTCGACAGTCATTTCAACCTTCTTGACAGCTGTACCATATGAGTTACTGAAACAGAATTTATATTGACCTAAACCAAATGATCTTAATAAGAAATCGGAATATTTCTTTTGTTTTTCTTGAACAATTTTATTACCATCTGGAGCTGTAATTTCGAAATCAATTTCAAAGTTACCACCAGTTAAAACTTGGTAACTTACTACTAATGCTTCAGATTTGGAAGTTAAATCATGGTACACACATTCTTGTGTAAATGATGGTAAAGTAATGGTGAATGATGAGTACTTTGATGAAACTGCAAAGGCAGTGGTCACGATAGTAACTAAAGTCAATAGAAATAATCTGGAATTCATCCTTATCCTTTTTACTGATCCAATAATGTACGATACTTTGTCAATTGATTAATTTTTACAATTATGATTTCGAAACCTTAATAATGATTCTTATTATTAACTTATGCTATTTGAATTCGATCGTATCCTATGGAAGTTACACGTACTACAAAATTGTTTGTATTTTGGATCACGAAATGAACAAAAATTCAGAAAATTCACTTTATTGTTTGAATGGTATTAAAAACACCAAGAGATAGTCGTACAAGAGACGCGCACTATCGAAATTTTTGTTGAAGCAGTGTAACACGTAATATAATTAAAAAAAAATATTGTAGGCACTGTAACTCATTTGTCAAGGACCATCGAATAATATACTTTTGGAAACCATTTCTAAATATAACATGCATTCATCTCGCCTTTCTTGTAGAAGAAGAGTTGTCTTTGTAACTGGACTATGATACCCTTGTGATTAGAAGTTTGAATATTCGATTGTTTTTGGATTAGGTTGATTGCAAGCTGGATTTCACGTTGAGTAAGATTAAGTAATTGTGTTCTTTGATTAATTAACTGAATAAGCGTAATACCTTTATATTTGATACAGTCAGATTTTTTAGAAGTGTAACAGTTGTTAATGTAGTTTAAGGCGATACAAACCCCATAAGGATCTGAATCGACGTATAATTGTACCTCTATATTAGCGGCAGATTGTAAAAGTTTATTAACGAACAATTTTGTCAAAGTGTCAGGAAATCCCTTACCAGTAATATAAATAATATCCTGACCCATAGCAGTGATGTTTGAGTTGGTTACTATCTTGTTGAAAACAGCTTCTTTTTCAAATACAATTACTTGGATAAGTTTAGACTGATTCAATGTAATTACGGATGTTTCATCAATGTATGGAATTAAATTAATAATGTTTAAATTAATCAAATCCCCAACATGATTCGATATAAAAATGGGTATATTTGTACTGAAAATTAATCCCTTTTGAGCAGCGACAATATTTAAATCATCTCTCGATGATAAATTAAAATTCTTACTTATGATATCCAACCAATTAACAACATTAGTTTGTCTTTGATACAGTTCAACATTTGAATAAAAAATATCTCTAATTGTACTTTTCGTAACTTTCTCATACCTTGATTTAATAGTTTGTAATAAACTTATGAAAATTGCCATTTCATTACCGATATTTCGATTAATATTCGGTTCATTCCCAAAATATGGGAATTTAATCATCTTTTTAGATGTATCACCACAATATAATTTAACCATTATCGGATCGTTTGAAAGTTCGATGGAACGTGTCACATATTGAATCGAGTCAGTGATTGTTTCGGTCAAGGGTTTGGAGTCATCTGAAATGGGGGCCATATCAATGACTCTATATGCTGGTTGCAATGCCTCTATTAATGCTTTTTTAGTATCATTATCTTCCATAAAATCAGCTAAACTATTCATCTTTCAGTGGTGTTACGTTTTGTATGTTAGCCGCTGAGCCTAAAGTATCCATTTCTAGAAAAGTGTTCACTTTTATGCAGTTCCTCGGAAACCTATACACACGGTTTAATAAAATAGAAATAGAATATATTGAGATATAAAGAGGAATTATTTAGATATTAATATAATAAATAGGAAATAATGTATCATGATGATTAAAATCGTAGAATGCTTATAGGAAAAAAAAAGTGCGTATGTGACAGATGTGTATATATATATGTCTAAGTGTCACGAATCTTTCAACTAAAATTAATTTTCAAATTTTCCTTCTAAATATTTGATCTTACTCTTGAAATGATCACTATCCAAGAAACAACTTCTGAATAATCTAGTATCACCTTCATTATTAGCTTCGAAATTGTTTCTTGAATGTAAGATTCTTCTATTATTCATAATAATACAAGAATTTTCTGGCAATTTAATCATGAATTGATTTTTCTCCTCATGAGTTAAAGTTTCAAACATTTCTAAACCTCTAACGAAATCACTAAATGTATATCTTTCGACTAATCTACTTTCTGAAGTTAATATACAATTTTCAGTATCAGTTGATTCTGAATCGTTATCCTTTGGAATTTTGTTGTAGATACCATAAGTAAATGGAGCTTGGAATGGTGGAGAATAATTAACATTTCTAATTAAATATTCGTAGTTAGCAGGTTCGATATTAAATTCACTTGTATCATTTTGTTCAAATACAGGACGTGATTCATAGTAACGCATATCACCTTTAGCGTATTGATAATTAACTGGGACCACTTGTAAAGCTTCATACGCTTCAGTATCTTGTTCTCTAATTGATCTACCAATATTGAAACCATCAACGAAGAAATTTTCACCACCTTTAGTTTCATTTTTAATAGATTGAATAAATTTAAAACCTGGAACATGTTGCATATATTGTAAATCCATATGGAATGGTAATTTAATATTTGTTGAAGAAATATGAGTATCATCATCTTCTAAATTATTAATATCAAATGTTTCACCATAAACAGTTTTCCTAATCGGACCAATTCTTTCACATAATTTTTTCAATAATGAAGAATCTTCAGTTTTCGATTCTGGCAAATTTGTAATTAAAGTTAAACCATATCTTTGTAAATTAATTAATGCATCAAATAAAGATCTATCATCATTCATAAATTTTGAATAATCTGTTTCGAAATGTTCCATTGAATCCTCAAATCTATGCTTATTCCAAATAATTGGTCTAAACATTGATGATTGATTTCTTAATGATCTTGTTGCAAAAGTTGAACCTTTATATCTATATAAGAAATCTATTGGATATTCATACGAATCACCATCTTTCCAAGTGATTTTAACAGCATGACCATCTTTTGAAATTTTAATTGTATTTGGTATAGTATGAATCTTTTTAACAGCTAATTCACCTGTTGTAAATAATTTTTGTCCTGTTTTAGCATCAACAGATGTTGGTGATCTAGAAGCATCCCTTAAAAATAAGTTATTGTAACAAACTTTAAATGGTTTCTTTGAAGAAGCTTCTTCGACTAAAAATGTGAAAATAATAGAATCATGTAAAGAGGTAGCATTTAAAATAGTACCTTCAATCTTAGTATCAGTTCTAGCAAAATCGGAAATATAAGAACTCATAATGTTTTTCTGGGGCGAGTGGAGTGTTTTGTTATTTTTGTATGGGTTATTGTAATATTATTAATTATTTGTATGGTTTAGTGATACAATTACAATTAACAAGAAAGAGAAACGATTACAAATGTATATTTACATAATATCTGCCCCTTATATATATTATACATTCAAGATCGTTTTCTGTTTAATCGTTAAATTGAAACAATTAAAATTCTAGGGGAAACTAAAAATTTTGTTATCGATATCTTCTTTCTCGACTGTCCGTTGCGCACATTAAACAGCCTCCGCAATACAAAATTTCATCGTACTACGTAAACCCATCCCTGTGTTAACAGCCACTCTTTCCGTGTATTTCGGGACTGTACTTCGTGGTTATTGAAAGTGGTGGAGTAGTAACATTTGAATGCACAACTACATGTCCCGTCCACCGCAGTCCCTCCTCTCCCTCTCCCACGGTTGCCCCCCCCTCTCTGTTACCGCCGGCTGTTCTCCGTCTAACGCGGAGCAAATCGGTTTAATTTCCCTTCGAGTCCCCGGGGGGAGCGAACTGAAATTTAGAGAGAGACAGAGAGAAAGTCATTCCGTCTGCGTGACTCGTCTCACTGGTGATTGTTCCCAGGTTGGTTCAATTCTAGAAAGAGATGTGTTATTTCTGAATTGGATTTTGACCATCCCCTCATTTGATTGGTCAATTCCTTGGAACTATATTCAAGTTGACATCTCTTTGGAAAAGTGAATAAATTCGACTGTTTCAGGAATTCAGAGGTAGTTCTGACATTATTATGTCATTTTACAAGATTGCGTAATTCCGATTATATAAAATAGAAATTATGAGAAGGAGGAGAAAGGAACAAGAACTATTTAGATCTCAATAACTTGAAATGAAATTGAAAAAGAGAAAAAATGCTATTAATTGTATCTATGTATGTCTATATATATGTATAAATATTACTTGATGTGAAAGTTTAGTTTGTCATTATACTGATTGTATTTGATGTTTATGTGAATTACCTGTTTGTAAATTATTGTCACTATTATTTTCATAATCTGTATCTTCAACGGGTTCCATGATTTGATCCTTAACAAAATCTGTTAATTCTATTTCATCATCATTAAAACCATCTTGATTACGTAATTTTGGATAATAATATTTATAATAAATATATTGTCCAGCAATGTAAAAATCTAATGACATTTGGAAAAATGCAAATAAAAAGAATAAAATTGAAATATTTTTTGCACCAAATACTAAATATGTTATCTTTAATGTATCACCACATAACCAACTAATTAATAAAATTAATTTAAAACCTTGAATTGATTTTAATGCATATAATATAGCAATTTGTGGTAATGGTAATAATGATTCAACTAATAAACCTAATGAACCAATTATTGAACCTAAAAATTGTGATAAATCTTCCCAATCTAATACTTTTGAAATTAAAAATGTTAAAAAAATTTGTATTGTTGCAAAAATTGCTAAAAATTTCCAATACATTTTATTATCTTTCCATTGCCAAAATCCAAATATTCTTTTATAACCTGGATCAAAAAATTTTAAAAATTTATAAACGCATGCTAACGTTATCTTATAAATAAATAATAATAATTTTTTAAATGATAAAGTTTTCAAATTATTAATCATTTGTTGTGGTTTGTATTGTCCATGCATTCCGATATCATCAAAAAATTCAAGCCAAATTTCATGTAATAATACACTCATTGGTTCAACATCTTTTAAATTA
The DNA here is from genome assembly GCA_037040125.1 of Kazachstania sp. M6911. NCBI lineage: Eukaryota > Fungi > Ascomycota > Saccharomycetes > Saccharomycetales > Saccharomycetaceae > Kazachstania > Kazachstania sp. M6911. Next base: position 5,898 of record JAXQGP010000696.1, read on the forward strand.
TGATATTTATATTCTTCTGGTCTATATTTTAAACTTGTGTTTAATAACACTAATTGAATTAAAATCATTACAATAGATTGTCTTAATAATGTTATTTCATATGGTGTAATTAAATAATATGATATTCTAAGAATACTTGCAATCATCATTGTTGCACAAATATCAATAGAGAAACCTAATGCTGTTTTACTTCTTTCTATACTAATTACTGTTGAACCATATGAAAATAATGGTGTAAAAGATATTAAATTATTCGCAATAAATTGCATAGTTAACCATTCTGGAATATAAAATTGATCTACTCTTGGTAAATATGATGATAAAGTGTCTGACATAGTTGGTTCTTCTGTCTTAATGGCTTCAACCATTGGTTCTTGTAACGGTACATCCATATTTCAGAATATATAATTATATTATAGATCGAAATGACAACGTATTGAAATGCAGAAAAAAATTTATGTATGTTTTTGTTTCTATGTCTATTAATAGTTTAGATAATTAATCTTGATGTCTTTCGTAATGAAAAATAAACAACAAACTGACCTAGAATCTAAATGGTATCCTTACAACTTCACACTAGTTACAAAGTCTTCTTATTACAAAATAATACTTTAACTAACTATACCTATATACATCATATATACAAATTTGTTAATTTATCATTGTTTTCAATTTTGTTCTGTTTTGTTTTGTCTCTTTTTTTTTCTTGTTCTCTCTGTTCTCTGTTGCTTTTCGTTCTCTCGGTTAAAATGAACGTTTTGCGCGTTTGTTTCTCTGTCATTTTCTAATCTACGGTAATGACAATAATATGTTAACAACAATCAATAGATGGAAATTTGAACCCTTCTTTCCTATGGATCTATTATTTATTAAACCCTGTCTTCATCTTCTTGTAATGAGTTTTTGTAATTGAGTCAGAGTGCAGATGAATCTGTGATTTAGTAATTGTTGATGACAGTTATAATGTTACAAATTTTGAAGATTATGTATATGCTGTAGAATATCTAGATTTACAGTTAGTTGTATTTTTTTCTTCTATACAATTGAATTTAAATATTCTTTACGAATTTTTGATTTATCTGCTGAATCAGATCTATTAATTGCTTCCCATTTAGGTTCATCTTTAAATAATCTTAAAGCTTTAATATAATTTGTTGTGTCTAACGCAAATCTATGATAAATTCCTGCAGGAACAATTAATAAATCACCTGGATCAACTTTACAACGTAACCATTCATTATTTTGACTATCGCGAATATCAAAATATCCTGTACCTTCTAAACAATATCTAATTTCTTCATCCTCATGTAAATGTTCTTCATAAAAAATTGATAATTTTTCATTAAATAAAATTTCATCATTATTAAATGTCGATAATTGAATATTAACGGTATCTTGATTCTTATATTGTCTCTCTTTAGCTAATTGTTCAACTTCTTCTTGTGTCTTTAAATATCTATATATCACACCTAATTTTTCTAAACGTTCTAATGATACTGGAATACCGGTATCATGAGTCTCTCTTGAATCCACATCATTCTTATTATCATGTACATATGCTTTAACCATCTTGCTTTGTTTTGTGTTGTGTTCTTTATTTGCTAGTTGATTAACCTATGAAAGTATATCCCTTCTTTTTATAGTTCAGTACCTCAAGATGAATGATGACAAATATTAAAGCAGCTGGCCTCATCTTCCATCTAATTATATATCATTAGCATTGCACTATTATTCATTATATTGTTGTATGCAAAGGATTTTTCGGGTCAGTATCTAACAAAGAGGGGATTGTTTCACTAAGAATTGTCCGTAGCAATTCATAATAAATGCCCAATTTGTATCGCCACACTTTTTGTCTCCCTGCAGAATTTTGTTGTTGTCTTCAGAGAGAGAGCATATTAAACTGTGAAAGTGATGACAATAACAAGATCAAGTTATGATTTCAATGACAACTTACATTATATGTGTCATTTAATAAGGTTTAGAAGTTATGAAGAGTGAAAGAAGGTATAGCGATTTGGTATCTTGGTGATTAAAGAGATGGTAAATGCTTTCATCGTTGAATTTTCATTCAAGATATATATATAATTATTTAGTTGGTGTCCTTCTTGGCCAGTAATACAATATATATATAGAGGAGTTCAGACCCTACGATGGTATTGATATCTAATTGTAGTTAATTACAATTCTTTTGGTTTTTTACACCTCCTATAGTAAGCTTTTCATATTTCATGTGATCTTGCCTATGAAACGTTTCGACATTGGTTTATAGTTATCATATCCTATGTGAGGTAATACAGGTTGCAAATATAGTATGATCAGTAAAATAATAATTTAGAAATCAGGTTTTTCAATTCAAAAAATTGTTAAGAAATTTCTGTTTTTTATATTTTGTTACCTTTGGGGGTTAAGTATGCAATAGCAAATCATACCAATTAAGTAAACAAAAAACACAAAAGTGATAATCTTAAATAATTACAAATATTCATTAATATACATCTCTGAGTACAGAAATTTCTTGTAATATATTCTTATGCAATGCTCTACAATGTATTATCGTAGATCAAAAGAATTTATTTTGTTTCTATATCGGAATACTAAGATAATAATACAACTCGAATTAGGTGACAGCTAACAATTTTAATATAATACACTATTGACTCTTTCTTGTACATTTTATTTAATGATTGAATCACTGTTTGGTTATCTTTTTAACAAACAACTGTCATATTATATGAATCCCAATAGGAATAATCAAATACTGATAGAAATTCTCGTTTCTGGCAGGTTGAGCAATATTAGTATTGTTATTTTGATTCATTTTAGTAGATAATATTATACAGTATAATATGCAGTAAATTCTTCGTACTTTATTTCGAAAGGGATTATTTAATATACATATTTTGTTTTCCAAACCTCTGTCTCTATATATTATAGATTGGGTTGTTTCCCTTATTCTTCACATTTGTGAACCTTGTATGCAGATGTCGTCATGTAAGCCTATTCATTTATATTAATCGCGCACAATATTCTTCTATTCGTTTAACGTGTGCTACGTACTTAGTTTATTCTTTTGCTCTTATGACAGTCTTATACTATACATCCTTTGAATATTCAGCTCAGTAAATACAACAATCGTGATATTCGTATAAACCTTCCCCATTTTACAAATAAATTATTCTTATTTTCATATTTTATTAACCCATATGGTCATATTAATAGCAACATTCATGACTAAAAAAAGTAATTGATTAGTGTGTCACTATTAAATACACATCCTGTTCTTATTTAACGAGTTCCTTTGTTTTAACTATGGCTTTTCTTAATGTGTACGAACAGTCCTGTGTCTCGCCTATTCCCGCACTATCCCCCATATATCAGTGCAGCCTTTCGCGGTGCGCTACCAAAAAAAAAATAGTGTTTCCAGTTTGTTTCTAGTTTGTTTCCCATATCCATATTTATGTTAATATTGGCCATTTGAGTAAATGAACCGTATTTCTCCTTTTTGGATCATTTAGCCATCCGTCCTCGAGAAAACAATAGCGGGGAAAATGGGTCGATGTAAGGATTGACCGGTGCTGTTAATCATCACTTCTCGATTTGTTTCCAAAAGTGTTTCCAGTTCGTTTCCCAAACGTTTCCAATATCCATTTTTATTAGATTTTGGTATTTTGATGGAAATGTTCTGGGGCCATCCCAAGATATTTCTGTGAACGCCCTTACACCCACGAATGTGCTTGGTTGCTTTTTTTTTTCATGGAGTTCGAGATTTGGCAGTTCTCGATATATGTAGATCAGGTCTATTCTTATTAAAGTAGTCATGGGTATTTTAGTCTTCAGGAACATGGTTTCGTTTGCTCGATATCAAGATACATGATGAGATATGAACTGCAAGAGTATTTTTATGTTTCGAAATTTACAAAGGGAATATATATATATGCAAGGATTGTTGATAAACGCTCTAAATGTGGAGAAATAATTAGAACAATTTTTTATAGGAATCCAGTAAAACGGTACAAGTGTTACTAACAAGGTAATAATTGGATATTTCAAAAAAACAATATCTTTTTGCAGTAGCTATACTGGTAACAAGTTCTTAAACTGATACTTTAATACTTTCATTGTTTAAACAATATGGTGGGTTGGATATCATACCATATTGCAGACTGTGGAGCTTGGAATCTTTACGAAGGAATTAGACTGCATTTGAATTTCTTATTGTTCATTAAATGAATACAATATTATAGTAATATACTGTATGAAACTGAAGACATAATAAATGAATTTCTAGAAATATTTCGATGTGAGCCGAGATATGAGATCAAGAAATTTCCTATGCTTCAACCAAACAATCCTGTTCCTTATTATACGATACTAGCTATTGCGATATTCTGTTTCGAAGGTAACATAAATGATTTGAATCAGTGTTTGTGTTACTTCATTTTGTCATAGTTACATTTTAGGGGTACCTGTGTTTTTTGTCACTTACGACGTCTGGGCGGCTAGGTGGAGGTTTTTTCCCCTTCGAAAGGATGAGGAGAACAAACAACACAAAGATCATCATACAGCAACTATGACTACACATATACGATGATTTACATTACCTGACAACAAACGTCAATTTTATTGCTGTTTTAGTATGTTGTGACACAAATCTTATAGCAATGTTGCTAAATTATTTACCGTAAACGACTATTTGTGATGTCGTAAATTTTTTTGTATGTTACAAGGATTGTAACGTCGCAAAAATTTGTGTGCATTACAACGTTTTGGTTATTATTATTATGGTTTGCTATATTGTTGTGTCGTGACAGTTCATTCGACTTTTGTGTTTCTGATTCTTACATTCTGTCAAAATTTACCCTGGAGAATATAAATACTCAGAAGGTTTTCCCAATTTTAATGTTTTCTTTCCCATTTACTTTACACTTTTAAAAGGATCTTTATTTTATTGATATATTATTTTTTCGTTTTACTTCAATTTATGTTTCCTTTTTGTTTTCTTTTAAGGAAACCAACAGTTTCGCACTCATATTATTCAGTGAAACTATTATATTATTACTCATCTTCATTCACTTTTTTTTACAATGTTATCATTTAATCATGTTTTTGATGAATTCACTAACTCTGAATTAGAATTAATGTTTGATTCTGATTCTGATAATGAAAACAGGTCACTATTCGATTCAGAAACTGATGAAGATGGTGGTAATAATATTCATAATAACAACCAGGATTGTGACGACA
>JAXQGP010000697.1:0-11168 GCA_037040125.1 Kazachstania sp. M6911
ATATGTAAAATAGAGGAAAATGGGATGATTGTTTTTTCACCGTGAAAAAACTTCGAAACTATAAATTGTTATCGGCGATATGGGTAATTGGAATATTATGAACTGTAACAATAGTAAATATTAGGATAGATATAAACTTCTCAGAGTTTCAAATATGGTTTGAAATATTTCTGTGATAACGAAACCGATATTTTTTTCACGATACTTTGGAAGTATTTTTATTTTGTCTTCTACCAGTAACCATTGTGTATCTTGCCTCATGAATGTCGGATTCTTCAAAATATGAATGAAAAGGACGTGGGAGACGAAAGGAATAGTGACACAATGCAAAATATTGATTCATTTATAAACAAAATTGGTTGATTATCCCATTCTTTAAGAAAACAAAGATGCAGATTTCTTTTATTTCCTTTTTCGGAGATGATTTAATAGCTAATCTTCCAGAATTTTCTGATTGTATCGGATAAAGGCAATTTTTATTTCTGGGACAGACATATCTCTAGTCTGCAATTTTAAAACAGTCGTACTTCATAGTTGCTCAGTTATTCACCGTTCTGATTTGTGTAATGCGCGCTTATTCGTATTTGTAGTTTGATATCAATGAGTGAATTTGAATGAATGGAATCAAAATTGGTCTCCCATTTAACTTTCATGAATTATATATTCTGGATTTATTTCAAGATCTCTAAAGATTTAAGATTTTGAACTATGTAGGTAATAGATTTTCTTTGAAGGATTAACATATCCAGTTTCCGAAATAATATATAATTAATGCCTGAAAAATACTGTTGCCTCTGTCATCAATTCATTTTCAAATGTTACTAATATGTTTAAGTGATGTAATCTGGGTATAACAACCCTGTAGAACATAGCTTAACTTCTTTGTGATTATTTCATTCTTTCTTTATCATTTTTAAATTGCTATCACTCGTAAAAAAATTTTAGTGATAATTTTTACATTTTCTTGAATAATCTTCATTTTGAAAGTCATAATTTTAACGTTCTGTCACATTGTCAACAATCCGAAAAAGTTTCATAACCGATGATATAATAAAAAGTATCGTTTATTTAAGACAGTCAGTAAAAATTCACTATTTAGACCCTTGAACTACGTAGGAGCATAAGTACACAGCAACTCGCTTGAAGATGGCTGTTGACAAGAATAAAAATGATAAGAAAGAGAATCAACACATTCCACGTTATATAAAGAATAAGCCATGGTATTACGAATCTAGTAAAAAAGAGGATGATTATTTATCACATCATAGACAATCTCATGGAGATAATAATTTGCTAGATATTGAAAATAATAGTGAAGCTAAACATGGCACTGGTATTCATGATGCATTTAAACGAGACAATATCAGTGATAATAATGAGAACCAGAGTCGGAAATCGACATGCACGAACTGTGGTGGGTTTGATCATACGAAGAAGGATTGTATGGAAAGACCTAGGAAGACACAAAAACAATCTATACATAGTAATAAAGTCACAAATAATGGTAACGTAATGGATGAGAAAGATATGGATTGGGATGCACGTAAGGATAGATGGTTCGGTTACACAGGTAAAGAATACAATGAAACGTTAGCAAAATGGGAAGAAGATAAAAACAAGAAAAATACCACGAAGAACGATGTTAAAGATAGAGATTATGATACTGATGAAGAAGTAGAACTGATGAAATTGAAGCTAGGTAACTACAAGACCAATAATGAAGAACAGAATAATGAAAAGGGTATTACTGCGATTCGTATACGGGAAGATAAAGCCGCTTACTTAAATGACATAAACTCAACTAATATAAATTATGATCCCAAGTCGAGATTATATAAAGATGAAGCTTTGGGTTCAATTGATGAAAAATCGAATATGTTCCGTAGACATCTTACTGGTGAAGGTCTAGAATTTGAAGAAATGAACAAGATGGCTAGAAATAACGCAAGAAAGGAAGGTATCAGAGATGAAGTTAAAAATGAAAAGAAGGTTGAACATGTGTTAATTGCTAACCCAACAAAATATGAACAAATGAAAAGACAAGAACAAAATCGTAGCACCACTTCAAAGGATGCCGAAACCAAGCAACCGAAAAAGATACGAGGTGAGGCAAAGAAAGTCAAGGGTAAGAAACAAGATAAAGAATCTTTAGCAAGATTGGAAAATATGTATAAATAGGGATTTTTGTAACTAAGTAGTAACTGATTTTTTTTCCATTGTGATAGAATATCGCTCCACACGGCATTTGCTTTTAAAATTTTTCAGTTCTGTCAATTTAGCGATGAGCTGAAAATTATTATCAGACATATTTAAAAAATCGATGCCCATCACAATGTAAGTGCTGTTAAAGGACTTCCAATAGTTTTCATTGTATCAATTATAGATATTTAACCCATTATAACAATTTCACAGATATGGAAAACTCCACTTTTTTAAAACAACTATCCTCCAATAATAGAGTTGTTAGAGAGAAATCTCTTGAGGCTTTACAAAAAGTATTGATATCTGAAAAATTTATGAAATCTAAACAACATCAATACGAGAAATTATGGAAAGCATTATACTATACCATGTGGTTCAGTGATCGTCCAAGACCACAACAAAAATTAGCACGTCAATTAGGTGAATTATTCATGTTGTATTCTACTGTTGGTGATATTGACTCCGACGAAATTACTTTATCTGATAAGGCTTTTATGAAATTCTCTAGAGCTTTCTGGAAAGTTATCTGTTTAGAATGGTTCAATATCGATAGATATAGATTAGATAAATATTTATTATTGGTAAGACGTGTCTTCTTCAATCAATTGAAATATTTACAAACTAGAAAATGGAATGAAACATTAGTTGAAATGTATATTACTAAAGTATTAAAACATTCTCCATTAAGTGGATCCAGTAAGATTTATAGTGGTATTCCATATCATATTATAGATATCTTTTACGATGAATATGAAAGATTAGTCTCTAAAAGAGATGATGAATTTGATATTGAGGATGAAATTACTGATGCTGATGAAATTACTGAATTAATAAAGGAGACTCCATTACAACAATTTATTAACATTTTCATTGATTTACAAAAAGATATAATGAATGGTAAAGGTCTAAGAAATAAAATCAAAGAAGATATATTTGCTGATGAACGTTTGACTAGATGGGGTGCCCATTCTGGTAGCGAAGAAAATGATGAGAGTGAAGATGAAGATGAAGATGAGGATGAGGAAGGTGTGGACAAAGATGCTGCTAATGCAGAAGATGAACCAGAAGATGAATGGAAGGGTTTCTAACCCTTTGATTAGAGGAAAAAGAAATGCATCGAAAAACAACAACTAGTATCTCATCTCGTAACCATATTAATCTGTATAATAGTAAATAGAATTGAATAGAATCAATAAACTGAGTTTGAGAATAGCAAATTTATAAACTAACAATGCATAGCGATCGCCAGAATAGATAATCTGTCATTTGTGGTCGTTTCGGATATATTAATGTTGTGATTCGAGATATTTATCGTTGTGGACGAAACTCAGTGATTGTTGCTATTTTGACACGTTAACATAAAACCAGCGAGAACGAAAAAAAAAGTTAACGCAAACGTAAGCGTGAACGACCAGGAATGAAAAATAATTTGGTGATTTTTATTGATGTAAGTAACACGAAATACCTTTAAATCAAAAAGAATTGTTTATATAAGAAAGAGATACCTTTTTTGACGTTGTAACTAATATATTTTTTGTATAATTTAGAAAATTTTTTCTAATTGTTAATTAGCAAGTAGGATATACTCAAACAAATATAAATATAACAATGGCTGGTGAAAAGACTGAAAATAATCAAATGGAAAAGGCAATGGATGCTCCATTGGAATTTGTTAGAGAAGGTAACCAATTCTTAAGTAAGTGTAAGAAACCAGATCTAAAGGAATACATGAAGATCATCAGAGCTGTTGGTATTGGTTTCGTTGCTGTCGGTATCATTGTTTACGTTATCAAGTTGATCCACATTCCAATCAGATACGTTATTGTATAGATAAATTGACTTTCTTTTCTATTTTTCATATATTAAGACCAATGATAAAAGGAGAAGTTCAATTATAGAATAATTGAAAGATCTTTAACATTAAATTTTTTCTAAAATATCAAGAAACTTCTCTGAAAACTGTAAGAAAATTACACAACACATAACAGAAACAAATAAATCATAACCACCACATTGTATTAATTAAACAAGGGTACAACATCGAATAAAAGAAGTACAAATATATATATATATATATATATTTTGAAGAAAATTCTTTTTTCATTTTACATAAATATCTAACATTTCTATAGTTAGTAATACACGAAGAATAATAATAATAGTAGTAAGTATCAATGGAGTGCCCAAAGGAACGTGATATACTTCAACCGAGATCTTACAACAGTGTTACGCTCAATAGAATATACTAAATTAAAGGCAAGAAACGGTCTTCTGTAAGAATAACTTTTGATTGAACATTATAGATTCAAATGAATTCTGTATGTATACAGTTGAGAACTAACTTTATTCTATTAAAATGAGTAGCGCCTTAGCACTTCAATTAAAAGATAACCCAACTCACATATATCAGAATATCGTAATCATTTTATCATTGTAATATAAGATTTGCTATTGTAGCTTTTCAAAGATGATGCAGGTTCCCGCGGGACATTGCTCTATTTACAAAATAGAAATTCAAGATTCTTTCGTAGAAGTATCACATCATTAATACAAATAGGTTAATTTAATTGATATATGTGCGATACGTATATCCGTTTCCAATACAAACTTTATAACCTGCCTATACTAACATAGCAATACTGCTCGAATCGAACTCATATTCAGCTAAGAACAACCGAATAAATTCTTTGAACTTGTATATATTTCAGCCAAATGACATAGCTCTCAATGAAATTATGTAATTTCTTGGCTGGCCTGATGCCAGAGGAACAGCTAACCCTCGCTTACAGTTCCCGTAAAAGATGAATGCAATATAAGAAATTTCAACTTTCTTTGAGTATTTCCGTGCAAAGACCCAGAACTTAACGTACTTTCCGCTAAAAATGTTAAAAAATCCAAAAATATGGAAAGAACACACCACTACACTAATTTCAACGGGGGTGCTAACAAATTTGTGTATAAATTCGGTTAACCTCTTACATTTCCTAATAAAGTAAAAACCTCATAGTTATTAATAAATAGGCTTACAAATGGCTGCACATATAACCACTGACAATAAAAGGACTGTACAAAGCAAACTAATCAACATTTCTACTTATTGTGCACACGACTTTCTGTGGCTGAATGAAGAACAATACGCACGATGAAATACTAAAAGTACCAACTCAATTTATGCGAACTCCACTCGAAGACAGCAAGAGAGATGAATTGTCATATTTTCGCTAACAATACGTACGTTCTACAGTGCCGATTTCCACGATTACTGGTGCCAAATTGTATTTGCAACAAAGAAGAAGAAGAAGAAGAGCCGATCAAATGGAATTGACCGAACTGTACATTCTTGCAATGGTAACAAGAACAGAAGAAACCACTGAACTCAAATGTCAAGTTATACGTACAAACAAGTTATCAGTACAGTAGAAATATACTAGACATTTTGCTACAGGAACACCCACCCATATGTACCACATACTCTCCTTCAGCAGTTAAGATAAATGATATAGAACAAACCAGGAAAATCTCATACGTATAATATAACATGTTGAAATTATTCGATCAGAAGAACTTTTCTTTCACATAGTTGTTTCTTCTTTTTAAAAATAGTTTTTCTTGAGTTATAAACTGATTATACAACATTGTTTGAAACAGGTTTCATTCTCGTATTGTTTCACAAGATCAGTTGTATACACACACATATATATACAGAATATTTGAACTCAATTGTACGTATATTAATATATATATACTCCGAATATTTAATTTTTCTATTGAAATTTGGGTCAATTTTATCACATCGGTGCTCCATTCAATGCTAACCAACTGATCAGAAGTACTATTATACAAGTTACTACATTAGAACATTATATGATATAACCGCTATAACATATCCCTTCGCTTTCTTATTTAATCCAATTCAAAATAATATATTTCATTACATTATTCATAACTTCACTGCTGTTGAACATTTCCCGTTTGAGAAAATTCTTCAATTAATTAAATTATTTTTTTGTCCGCCGTTTCTTTTTCTTTTGTCTCCGTAGCAACTTTCGTTTTCATCGCCTAAGAAAATACTGATCTAAAAATATACGCACTGACATATTCTGCAATATAAGAAAAGAATCTCATCGAAAATAATTATCGATCAATTACAAACTTCAATACCAGAAACATATTGCGAACATGCAGGTCTATAATTCCCCATATGGTACGAATTCGGAAAGTCATATCCCTAGATCAAATTCAACGTCAGAGTTATTCAATTTAACCGCCGATATGAAAACTGCATCACATTATCATCACCACCACACTCTAAAGAAACATCACAATACATCAATATCATACAAATCTAACGGAATCTATGCGGATAATACAGATTTCTCTATTTCAACAAATCATGCCTACAAAAAAAAATTAACACCATATCAATTACAGAGAGCAAAAATGCAAAAATCATTTATGTTTCCCAATGGTGAAAATTTTACACCAAAGACTAATCATTCGAAAAAACGTACTCAGTCACTGAGATCATTTACTAAGCATTCAAATTTCTCTTCTGGTTCGATCAATTCTACACAGACATATAATGATTCACATCATCGTTGTCGTCAAAATGTATCGAACTTATCATTACAAACAAAACCCAATCAAATTGATATAGTTAGATCAACTAAGGCTCAGTCACCAGTGAATTCCAAGAAAAGTAGTAGTGACAGTGACAATTCAATGAAGGATGAAAATCAAAGTATAATTACTGTACCAACTACAGAATCAGATTCTCAAGAAATCACTAAACCGATATATTTACCAAATTCAACAGCAAGTACTTCTACACCAAATTTAACTTCGAATGTACCTGTGCCACCTGTTAAAAGAGTATCGATGAAGAGACCAAAGACTGCATCTTCAGAAAGTTTACCATCCAAAAATGATTCGAATACAAATATTGAAAAGAATAAAAAATCGTCCAGCGGTTTGAAACTAGGCTCCATCTTCAAAAAATTATTCGGTAGTTCATCAAGTCATAAGAAAAGAAAGTTAAACAATGAAAAGAAAGTAGTAACACCTCCACCAAAAATTGAAAAAACTGAACCTATATTTAAGATGGATGATATATCACTTTCTCTTGATCCAATTATCACAGAGGATAATAGTGACGATTTGATGGATACTGATTTAATCTTTGATAGCATATTACTAAAAGTGAACAATGGTAAGACTAGCAGTCCAACAAAAAAATTTAAAAAAATAGAGACAAAAGCTCCATTAATCCAAGCATCTTCGAAGGATTCAATTGAGGAACCATATGAAGATACAAATTTCATTGATCATAATTTAGTTAATGATTTTGCCAAATTAGGTGATTTTATTAATTTATCTATAACAGATGATGTCAACCAACCTCCTCCAAGGTCAACAAAACGTCCAACTTTAGAATCTAAACAAACTGCATCCGAATTTTATAATGCACAACCTAACATTATTAAAAGATTAAAAAATGAATTTGGTGTTGTATTAATTGACGAAAGACCAATTTGTAATGCCTATATTTCAGGAAATCAAATAAGTATACTGAAATCTACCGCGCATTCATCAACATCCAAAACTGTACAATTTACCAATCAAGTCTACTTAACAAACACTTATTCTGTCACAGATTATGAACGTAAGGATATATTATTCAAGAAAAGAATGGCAATGCTGATGCAAGGAGATAGACTATTTTTTGACAGTGTCAAGAAAGAATTAAACCATTATAAACGTCATGAGATGCCTGTTCATCAAGATATGAGAAGCTATACTCAATTCTTTGATTAAAGTTTCTACTATCATAATATTTTGCATTTTAGAAGGGGTCTGTTTCCTTCGAATTTAAACTTAACTAAAAGTTTTAAATAACATTCTAATCACATTTGTATACTAATAACTAAATAACAATACCAAATAAATAATTTTTAATACTGTCAAAAATTCGGTATTCTGATTTCTTTATTTCACGCTGTTCTGCGTTCGCACAGCGAGGAAAAACTAAAAATCTACTATTGAATCTTGAAAGCGACAACTGAAAAATATTGAGTATATTGGATAATTGCAAAAGCCAATTGAAACATTGACAGATTACATCTTCAAATATGGCAACAACTATATAAAAGAGAGACTTGACCAAACATTTCACTGCTCTTGAAAATATTAATATCCACATAATATAGATATTGGTCGATTTAAACGTCTAATTAACCTAACAACTAAATAGTACACAAGATGGAGCATATAAAGGGGTTCTATAATACAATTTTAAAATCATCACATCCAATAACACTTTCGCTTCATTTAGCAGGAAAAGCATTCCCTTTAGTATTTTATATGCTGGGTGATTGGTTTACAGGATTTACGGCACAATTTATTGTAATTATACTAGTATTAGCATTTGATTTCTATTTCACAAAAAATATTAGCGGTAGAAAATTAGTACAATTGCGTTGGTGGTACGATTCAACAGTAACAAGGACCTCTACATTTGTATTTGAATCATATAAACAATATCCAGTAGATGGCCACGTCATAAATCCAATTGATTCGAAATTGTTTTGGTGGTCAATGTATTTGACACCAGCCGTATGGTTAGTATTCGGATTGCTATGTTTATTACGTTTGAAATTATTTTATCTGCTGTTGGTAGCGGTCGCTGTTTGTCTAACTGGTTGGAATACATATGGGTTCCGTTGTTGTGATAGATGGGAACCAGGTCACGATTTAGAAGGTGGTAATGAAACATGGTTCCAATTACCAAATTTCGGTGGTTTTGAAAATATTCAAAGATTGGCCAACGTACAATCTTTCTTCCAAAGGGCAACTGGTTCCTCATCCACATAAGAATAAATATCTGGATGTTTTGTATGAAATGTACGTAAATTATATACACCCCATACATCAACTGAATAGGAAAAAAGAGTAAATGAGAATTATTCATGTTTTTCGTTTGTTTGTTTATTGTACAATTATATATGCTTATAATAAGACGGTCTTAGATCACCTTCTTTTATATATACATGGCTTTAATAACCATTTACCTTCTGCTACTTTACCTCTTTTAATTTCTAATTGCTCCTTTTCAGTTTCAACTTCAATAAATTTATTTCTTCTTTCCAATTTAGCTTTTCTTTCTTGAATAATATCCTCAGGTGGTTTGAAAAATTCAAATCTTGTAAACATTTTATTTGAGTCATCAGTCTTCTTATGGAAGAAACCCATCAATTTTAAAGTTTCTACAAATTCATCACCTCTACCATCTGAAAATCTAGACTTAATTTCGGAGATCCAAAGTTCACCTCTTGGTGCTAAAATTCTATAGGCTTCCTTAATAAAATCTAAGAAATTGGTACCCATTAATGATAAACAGAAAATAGCAATAGTTGCAGATTCATCCTTCATTGGAACATGACGAATATCAGCAACAGTAATTCTATCATTAGTTTGCTTCAAATCAAAACTATTTATTTTAAAGTTAACCTTCCTTCTACCTTTAGCTTTCTTATTAATTTTATTAAAAAATTGAGTAACATCCAACGCTAATTGTGCTTCACCACAGCCCATATCAGCAATGACAATTTCTTTATTTGGATATAGACCTGGTAACCCACCTGGGGCATTGATAACTTTCTTGGAACGGAATTTAATTTCGTTGACAAAAGTATCAACAGGGTTTTCTGGCCAACTTTGAACTTGAGATCTGAAACCTTCATGATATTCATCAAATAATCCAGGTTGTTCTTTAATTAAATTTAATGCGTCATCGGAGGTAATAGTATATAACTGTTCGTTGATCCATCTAAATCTAGAACCAGATAGTTTAGCCATCATTTTCTGTTGTAATGGAGTCAATTTCCTAGCAGGTTGAGCGGCAGTTTTTGGAACAGTAGGTTTAGTAATTTTTTGTGGTTTTTTCTTTGATGATTTGTCCTTGACATCTGGAGTTTCTTCAGTTTCTTCTTCATCGACGTCATCTTCATTGACGTCATCTCCATCGACAGTTTGTTCCTCTACTTGTTCTTTCTTATGTTTCTTACCATTTTTAGAACTAGCTTCCTTTCTATCGATCTTTTCTTGCTTATTTCTAGCCTTTTGAGCTTCTTTCTTCTTCGAATCCTTGAAAGCGATTTTATCAGTGTTTAAGTTCCACCCTTCAACTTTAAACAATTCCATTGCGAGTTTGCCTTGTAATTAGTCTGAGTGATTTGATGATTGCATTCAACTAGAAAATATGATATGTTGATATAATATTGATTTTTTATATATGGATAATATTATATTCATTAAGAAAATCGGTGAAAATTTTCGTTAGCTCATCTCATCGGCCCGGATCCACTAAAAGCAGAACGGAAAAAAGAAGAGAGAAAAATTACCGTAGCGCACGCAAAACCAATATTTAATGAAGAATATATAGATATGTACTATTTACGTATATAATAAATGAATGATCCAGAATGAATTTGCCTTTTCTTCAATCCACCAACTATCTATAGACGGATTCTGTTCATTGGACATATTAGTCAATACGATTTTCGTTAAATTAATTATTGTAATCATTGAAATATTTTCGGGTGAAAGTCTCAATTTATTGAAGATGAATTCTTTATCTAGAGTAATTGTTAATGATTTAATTGATAACATTACGCGTACTCTTTTCAATAGATAGTTATAAATGTTTCTTAACATTGATGCGTCTATTGTGCCATTTTCTTTATGCCAAAGAACTACATTTTCTTCATGTAGTTTATTTAATAGAAAGATTAATAGTTGCCATAGTGTAGTAAATTCCTGAGAATCGATATTGTTAACATAATGATTTAATAAATCTTTAATGTCTGATGATTCATACAAGTCGTTGATGACTAATATGGAAGAACTTCTTGAAGTATGTTTAATCAAATATAATATGAATCGTGTGTACGTCTGTTTCATATTATGTA